>CAKNYM010049888.1:140440-154105 GCA_932195095.1 Andricus curvator
TTGAAAATTCACTGTTCTCGATTGAAAATTATAGTTCTTGTTGGAAAATTTTTTTTAAATCTATGGGCACACTTTGAGGAAGAGAAAAAGTTAATTTCAGAGTTAAATATTCATTTTTTTGTTTGTTGAAATATGATTTTTTCAACTGAAAATTTAACTATACCAGAAGATTCACCATTTTAGTTAAAAATTAATCACTTTGGTTGAAAATCCAACTATTATTGATTGAGAATTTATCGTTTTTGGTTAAAAAGTTTATTATTTTATATTCCAGTCGGTTGAAAATTCAACAGTTTAGTTAAAAATTCGTCTTTTTGGGTTGAAAATTTAACTATTTTGGTAGAAAGTACCACCATTTGGTTGAGAATTAACTTTTTTGTTGAAGATTCATATTTGCGAGTTAAAAATTCAACTGTTTTGTAGAACATTTCAACAATTTGATTGATTCTTTTTCTCTTTTGACTCAAAACTCTTTCTGAGTTGAGAGTTCAGCTCTTTTGCTAAGAATTCATTTTTTGGTTGAATTCAATTTTTGTTTTTTTTTCGAAAATTTAACTGTTTTGCTGAAAATTCATCTTTTTGGTTGAAATTTTTATTATTTTGCTAGAAAAGTAAACTGTTTGGTTGAAAATTAACTTTTTTGTTGAAAACTCAATTTTTTTGTAGAATATTCGTCTTTTTCGCTTGAAAATTCATTAATTTGGTTTGCATTTTATTTCTCTTGTTAATGTTGTAGATCTTCGAGAAGTGGGAGAAGAAAATTAATTTCCAGAGCCATAAAGATTTATAGTCTAACATAGGAAAATTATAATTTTTCTTCTACCCTGAAATTCAAAATTTTCTGATATCTTCCTTATTTTCAAAATATTATCTTGGTCATGACGAACTCGTGACTTTTAATGAAATATATAGCAACTGTCACATCTGTAACTGGACGAGAAATGTATGAAAATTACTGAAGTACATTTTACGTCGTATATTGAGAAAGTCGATCATACATTACCTAAATTAAATAAACTTATGAAAATTAATTTAATACATTTTACCACCATTTTTAAATACATTTTATCACCACTTTTGGAAGCTGATTCTTTGGCTATCCGAATGGAATATTTTGACCGTCATCGACCATCAATGTTCGATTGAAATCGATATTCTCTTTTGTGAGAAAGTCAAAACTTAAATATTCAATATAGCAAAATTACCGAAATACATTTTACGAGGTATATTGAGAAAGTCGATCAAAATAACCTAAATTGAATAAACTTATAAAAATAAATGAAATATATTTTAAGTGTTAAACAGAATGATAATTCAGTGAACAATATTATTTATTTATTATTTAGATAGGATATTATAATTATTAACGTACTTAATAATGAAATTCAATTTTGAATCGAATTTTTGCGAACTTTATCAAAAATCTTCACCACTTTTGTAAACTGATTCTTTGGTTATCCGAATGGGATATTTTGACCCTCATCGCCCATCAATGTTCGATTGACATCAATATTCTCTTTTGTGAGAAAGTCAAAACTCACACATTAAATATAGCACTGCGGTGGCGCCGCAAATTAAGACTATTTTTTCATTCATCCAGTAGAATATAGTACAATTATATCGGCCGAAATAGAACGTGCATGATGATAAATTAGAACATCTGTGACTGGACGAGAAATGTAGAAAAATTACCGAAATACATTTTACGAGGTATATTGAGAAAGTCGATCATAATTAACCTAAATTAAACAAACTTAATTATAATATTGCAGTTCAATTAATATAACTATTTTAATATTTCCAAGCAGGAGAGCATTTACTATATATATTTATATATAACTCTTTTGTCGAATTTAAAGAGCTTACTGAAGAAAATAATAATACTTCAGGAAATTTCAAAGATTTTCAAATATTTTAAGATTTTTTCCGCTCTCTATTCGTAGGAATTTTCAATTGATTTCGATGGTTTCGAAGGAATTTCAAAAATTTTCAAGAAATCCTCACATGTTAAAGCTTTTTGCGAATTGCCAGAGATTACAAATTATAATACTGCAGTTCAATTATTATAACTATTTTTAATATTTCAAGCAGGAGAAAATTTAATACATATCTATATATATATAACTCTTTTTCAGATTAAAAAAAAAAGAGTTATTGGTTCCTAGTTTAGAGGTAGGCCGGTATTCGACAGATGAGCACATATTAACTCCTATCTAATACAACGCTGCTGAAGGCTGGTAACCTTCTCAGCATAAATCACCAACCAATTGAGACTCTCGGTTTCCTTTCTCTGTCTCGGTTTTATTTTAATTCTCGGCTGTTTCCCGGTTAGTAGACACCCTGGAGTGGCCAATTATATTTGATCATTCAGAATTATACTTTTCATCTACACTGCAAATTTCAAAAACATAATTTTCTAATCCTGGTCCTTTTCTATTTTATCAGTTTTTCTTACTTTTCGAGGGTATTTATCAGAAGTAGAATAAATTTAGCAATTTTACTATAATTATAAATCATCTCAACGCTGCTGAAGGCTGGTAACCTTCTCAGTTCAAATCACCAACCAATTGATACTCTCGGTTTCCTTTCTCTGCCCCCCCCCCCATTCCAGTAACAGAAATTTTGGTGGGACTGACGTTACAACTAGACTCTCCACCGTACGACGAATAATCACTTAACTTGGACATGATTTCGGCTCGCAAAACAAATCTCGCGCATAAAGGTGATAGTTGGGTGTACAATCTAAACATGAATAATAAAAACAATAAAGTAGCCTCGGAATGGACTGAAACTTTGATTGACGAAATGCATACACACGGTAAACGTAAAGTTCGAGTTTCAGGCGATGAATGGAGACTGGGTGTTTGGAATGCTAGAGGAGTGAATGATATTAAAGTAATAGAACTTCGAGAAACTATGCATGCTAGGAAACTAGATATTTTATGTGTACCTGAGACGAAAAAAAGGGTTGCGAAAGTAGAAACATAGAAAATGGGGTGTTGAAAGGCGGTTTTGAAATATGGTCAGGAGTAGGTAGTGAATCAAATCGTAGTCAAGGGGTTGGTTTAATTATGAATAAAAAAGCAAGACAGCATCTCAAAGATCATGATTTTGTATCTCCCAGATTGTTATGGGCTAGAATGAAGGTAGGAATCAGAAGATTATTTATCATAGCGTGCTAGGCCCCAGTTGACAGTGAGCCGCGAGAAGTCAAAGACGCCTTCTGGGACACTTTAAATGACACAATAAGTACTTGCGATCAAGGTGAAAGAATAATTCTGCTAGGAGATATGAAAGGATGGGTCGGCGTCCAACGCCAGGATACAGATACAGAAAGGGTGCTAGGTAATTTTGGGGATCCAACAAGAAAACATTATAACGGGGAAAAATTAGTGAGCTTATGCTTAGAAAAGGGCCTATTTATTACCAATACTTGGTTTCGACATAAAATGATACACACGTACACCTGGTGTAAAGGAAATAATCGCAGTGTAATTGACTTCATTATTGCTGATGAAAGACTAAGAGAACTAGTCACAGATACAAGAGTCATGAGGGGTTCCGAATGCAATACTGATCATTACCTTTTAGTCTCTAAAATAAACTTAGAGCGGGGATGGAGAAGAAAGAGAACAAAAAAAACGAAACAAACTCGAATAAATATTGAAAATTTACAGAAACCGGAAGTGCGAATAGAGTTTCAAAATAAGTTAAGCGAACGCATAGATAGGGCAACTTGGGAAGCGCTTATAAGCAATAAAGATATAGAGGGCGCGTGGACTTTGTTACGGGATATCATTGTTAAAACTGCAATTGAAGTGTGTGGTACGGCAGTGGTAGGAAGAAAGTCTGGTGATGCGTGGTGCAATGATGAAATTCAAGGAGCCCAGCAATAAAAAAAAGAAGCGCACCAGAGAACATTAAACATGACAGGTCTTAGCGATGAGGAGAGAAATAGACCCGAAAATGATTACAAAGACAAAAAGAGGAAAGTTAAACGACTAGTCAAGGAGAGTAAAGAAAAAATCAGAACAGAAGAAGAGAACAAAATAAAAAACTACTTTGAAGGAATTATGAAACTATTATATAAACAGTTGAAGGAAAGTAAAAGTACAGAGTTTGCCAGGATGAGAAACAGCAAAGGTGAAATGCTATATGATATAGACGAGATAGTAGACGCTTTAAAAGACTCTTTTAAAGAATTATTAGGAGGTGAAGATATAGGACAACAAAACTGCGACATAGAACATGATGCATTAGAAAACCCAATTGAAAAAGTCTGTGTCACTGAGGTCAGAGACATAATTAAGAACTTGAAAAACGGGAAGGCTGCTGGTATAGACAGTATTAGCGCTGAAATGCTTAAATACGGTGGCGAGTACATACCTCACAGGTTGTGCGAATTGATAAATTTATGTATCGAGACGGGGAAAGTCCCAGACGATTGGAAAAAAGCGATTATCGTACCAATATACAAAAGAAAGGGAGATAAAAGCAACTGCAGTAATTACAGAGGTATCAGCCTACTACTAAGTACCGTAAGTAAAATATACTCAAAAATACTTATTCGTAGGGTAATGGAAATCACACAAGAAAAGATATGGAAAGTCCAAAGTGGATTTATGCCAGGAAGATCATGTACAGATCAGATATTTAGCCTAAGACAGATCACAGAAAAAAGCTTGAAAGTAGGAAAGAAAGTTTTCTGTGCATTTATTGACCTAGAAAAAGCATTTGACAAAGTAAATAGAAATAAGCTTTGGGAAGTCCTTAAAGATTACGGAGTAAATGGAGGGCTCCTACAATCAATAAAAACAATATATACACTGTTAGAAATTTCTATAGCGATTTTACTATAAATGTAATGGAAGCAATATGCATATACGTGTAGTAAATTTAATATACCATCATCTTGTAAACTTAATATACATGTATAGTAAAACAGAGTGCGTGAAAGTTGAAAGTTCTTTGATGCACACAAATCTTGTCAAATATTTAAAACTAAAGTAATAACCTACAATTCATCGTCTAAATTCATATTTTTAATCAAACTGCAACGTACAGGTGAGATTTTCTTCAAAATTCACTGTAAATGTCAGAATTTTAACAAAAAAACCGCTGCTTTTAGGTTAGGTGTCTTAATTATTCGCTTAATTGAACTTTTCCACTTAAAACCCAGCATAATGTATGTTTAACTAGAAAAAAATATCATGCTTTATTATTTGGAATTGACGATTACTGCCAAAATTAATTTTAATTTGTTTAAAGTGAATTTATCTGACTTTTCTAAGAGTTGACCAATATACATGTATATGAAATTTACTATGCAGCCTCTTAATTGCTATTTCATAGATCGAGTTTTTAGATTTACTATACACATGTATCGTAAATCTATATTAAAATTGCAAACATTTTTAATAGTGTACAGGTAGTAAAGCGAGTGTAAGGGTAAATGGGAAACTGAGTGACTGGTTCGATATTATGTAAGGCGTAAAACAAGGATGCGTTATGTCCTCGTGGCTATTTATCATATTCATGGGTAAGTAACTGCCCTCTTCGATGAAGAAGGTGTAGATCTCGAAACAGTCAAGGTACGTGGGTTAGCTTTCGCAGATGACAAGATTGTTATGGCAGAATCAGTCGAGGACTTGCAAAGAATGTTGAATAAACTTAATACAAGCATGAAGAACATGGACCTCAAAATTAACGTAAATAAAAAAAAAATAATGGTGTTTGAGGGAAAAAGTGAGAAAACAATATGCAACATTGTCCTAAATGATGAGAGATTAGAACAAGTTGACAAGTACGTATATCTAGGTAGTCTATTCACTAGCGACGGAAAAATAGATGGGGAGTTAGATAGGCGCATAAATCAGGGTAAGAAGGTTATCGGTAGAGCAGGGTCCATCCTAACAAATAAAAACATATCAGAAAAAGCTAAAATGGCCATACATAATTCTATATTCGTACCGACTGTACTATACGGTAGCGAGACATGGACCTGTCAAGAAAAGAACAGGAGTAAAATTAACACGATCGGCATGAAAGCTCTGCGCATAATATGCGGGAAAACACTGATGGATAAAGTCCGAAACGAGACAATCCTCAAACAATGTGCTACAGGAGAGACAATAGTTGACATATGGGAAAGAAATCAGTTAAGATGGTTTGGACATCTTGAAAGAATGAAAGATGAACGACTGACCAAACAAGTGTATAAAGGTAAAGTAAATGGCAGAATGCCCAGAGGTAGACCGCCGAAAGAATGGTTAGAATCTGTAAATGAGACATTAATCCGTAGAGACATAAGAAGCCATAGAAACACAAGAGCTGGCATGAAAAAATGCATGGACCTGAAGGAAGCTAGAGCAGTATGCCAGGACAGAAAAGTGTGACTACAAATAGTTTGTAAACAGAGTGACAGTAGAATGAATGACGCCTGGAACAAAGACCTTGGATACTAATGGGCCCAAGTGGGCAACCATACATAACAATTTTGTGAGGCTCTTCACTTGGGGTGATCGCTAGAGAGATTGATCAGCAACCTGGGTCGGAGCAGTGTTGCGGAATAAACGTGTAATTTAAATAAATAACACGAGAATTCCAGGTCAATCTAAAATATCTATACCTAACACTTATATACCTATCTACCTCATACCTATATACCTACCTACTTTATACCTATATACCCACATACACACTACTATTTTCCAACGGAGCAAGTCACGCCTACCCCGAAAGGGAAATGGCTTAATGGTGTAATAATAATAACGAACTTAATAATGAAATTCCTAAATTAAACAAACTTGTAAAAAACAATGAAATACATTTTAAGTATTAAGCAGAATGCTAGTTCAGTAAACAATATTATTCATTTTATTTAATTATTGTATAGCTTAGGTATTAAATAACAAAGATATTGTTAAATAGATCTGAATAGTTAGAGCTTTTATTGAAAGTAATAGTAAAAACACATAAATCGAAATAATTTTCGGTGATCGATAAACTTAGGAATTCACATTTTTACTTCTGTAGATTTTAATTTATATCAAGATGTTAAACTATAAGTGAAAAAAAGTCCGCTACCATGCTCACTACCAATGTAGGTTAGCTCCCTGCTGGAAGTAAACGGATTGAAACCTTATCCGGTTTAATCCGTCATCTATCCACAAGTATCCGTTTCAATACTTTTTTTATACTATTCAATCCGTTTGTATCCGCTGGATATCCATCTATCCGCTTAAATAATAATCTTATCCGGTCTGACTATCCATGTTAATCCTTCTGTATCCGTTTTTGTGTATTAATATCCATTTTTATACATACACGTTTTGGCCAACGGCCATACCACGCTGAAAACCCCAGTTCTCGTCAGATCACTGAAGTTAAGCAGCGTTGGACGCGGTTAGTACTTGGATGGGTGACCATTCAAGAATACTGACATGAGTGCTGTTGGCACATCGTGGGTGTGGTGAGCCCACACTTGTAGTTATTTATAACTACAAGAAAAACCTAGAAACACTACCCGAATCGGGTAGTGTCACGCCTACCCTGAAAGGGAAATGGTTTAATGGTATATATACGTTTCAGTCCTTCATTTTTTATCCTCGAATCAATCCTTATTTTTCCGCCAACTACTTAGATTTTGTCTCATCACCTATCATGGATTAAAAATTCATCTGTTTTAATCAATGCTCCTCCTCTTTAATCCTTTCTCTAAAAAATGTATTCTCTTACGGTTCTGATTCAAGAATCTCTATCCGCAACCCATGTCCTCGTCTATCTGAGCCCTACTTTGATATTCTTTAATGTCTATTACGGATACGATACTCATCAGTGCCAATCATCACCTATCCTCTTTAATCCGTTTTCCACAAAGCATATTGCTTATCCGATCCAATCCATAATTTCCTAGCCGTTACCCTGTCCTTTTCTATGCGGGACCTACTTTGACATTCCTTTTTAACAATTACGGATAGAATACTTATCCGTGCCAATATAATCCTAATCCGTGCCAATCATTAGTTATTCTCTCTAATCCGTCCTCCACAATATAAATTAGAAAAAAATATGGATTGAAACGGATAAGCAATATATTTATATTTTCTATCAGTTTCAATCCATAATTTTCTATCCGGTAAACTATCCTTTTCTATCCGTGACCTACTTAGACTTTCCTTGTTATCAAGCCCGAATACGATACTTATCCATGGCAGTCAATGCTTATCCTCATGCTAATTTTTTCCACAGAAAGCATTTGCTATCCGTTCTAATCCATAATTTCTATCCGTCACCCTATCTTCGTCTATCCGCGAGCTACTTTAATTTTTTCCGTTATGTAACACGGATAGTATCTTAATCCCTGACAATCATTTCTTATCGTTTTCAATCCTTTAACCATAAAATGTATTGCCTATCTATTCAAATCCATAATTTTCTATCCGTTACCGTATTCTTTTCTATCCGCGTACTACTTCGATTTTATCTCGTCACCTATCACGGATTGAAAAGGTATATTATTGGTTCAATACAGATTCAAAAAGATAGAAGCGCATAGAGTATTACTAGTTGAAGTTTGATTAAAACGGATAAATATGGATAGCATATTTTTACTTGAAGATGGATTTAAACGAATAGATATGGATAGATTATTTTTAGTTGAAGATGGATTAAAAAGGATACATAAGGATAGAATATTTTTATGTGAAGATGGATTAAAACGGATAAATAGGATACCATCTCACAGATAGATGCGGATAAAAAAGTTCGAATTGAAACTGATAGGGGCGTATTAAATTCCACTTCAAGTATTGAACATTATTCAAACGGATAAAATTTAAAAATCTAACAAAGGATAGAACATGATTGAAAAGGATGCAAAGTGCTCATTCAAACGGATAAAAAATTGCTATGCGTTGGAATCAGTTAATTCCTATCCTTTTGAATCCGTTTACTTCCAGCAGGGCTGTTTTTATATGAAGGATAACCAACACATTTAGTTAGGTCAACCAAATATTTTGCTGGCTCAACCAAATATTTTGTTGGCTATATAATAAAAATAGTCTGTTGGTGAAACAACAAAAATTTTGTTGATTCAACCAATCAATTCTGAGTGAATGTTTTTAACTTTTCCTTTCTATTTTCCATTGTGTGTGTATGTATATATTTTGAATGGAGGGCGTAAAAGATTGTGCTGTTCTAAATTCTCTGTATTTAAATTAATGTGCAACAATTCGTAATGAAGTAAGTTTAATGTAGAATATCTTAAGCGAGACTATTATTATGGCGCCCGAGATAATGGAATGGAATACAGACACTGAGTTCATCCATTGTACCTGTAATGACCAAGCTCTGTACTGGTGGATAATAACCCGTCATAACATTAGCGCTTTGGTGTAACAAAATACCGCGATAATAGTTGTTGGAACGTAAATAAGATAAGGAGAGTCTGAGAAAAGGAGTTTCTCATTGTGGGATTCAGTGATTGTACCACATGCGTTCAACTGAAATTACAACTCAAATCAGTTAAACCACCGGTGCAGCTTCCATCGTAAAAAATGAATCAACTCATGATACCTCGAGTCAAATCTGATAAACATTGGCAGAATGTCATTCAATTCTATTTTTTGTCATTGGCAATTACTGATTACAAGTGTAACAATTTTATTACAGTTTTAATTATTATTTCAGGGATTATTTCATTGAGCGAATGAAGAATTAAAAATTTCAGAAAAAACTGCCATTTTCTAGCATTACTCTGAGAGAAGATAGTTATAAACAATAATAAATTGTTTAAATAATTATTTCAGTTAAGCTTGATTAACTATTACCACTCTAAGTCAAAAACTGAAAAAAAGTTGGAAATTTCAGAAAAAACAACAATTTTCTACCATTATTCCAAGATAATATTATAAAACATAATGATACATTGTTTAAACAATTACGCTTGTTAACTTTAATTAATTATTAGCTCACTCTAATTGAAAAGTGAAGAAAAAGTGAAAAATTTCAGAACAAACTGCAATTTTCTAGCATTACTCTGAGGGAAGATAGTTGCAAACAATGATAGATTGTTTAAATAATTATTTTAGTTAAGCTTAATTAACTATTACCACTCTAAATCAAAAACTGCAAAAAAGTTGGAAATTTGACAAAAAACCGCAATTTTCTACCAATATTTCAAGAGAATATTATAAAACATAATAATACATTGTTTAAACAATTACGCTTGTTAACTTAAATTCATTATTACCTCATTCTCATTGAAAAGTGAATGAAAAGTGAAAAATTTCAGAAAAAACTGCAATTTTCTAGCATTACTCTGAGAGAAGATAGTTGCAAAAAATGATAGATTGTTTAAACAAATATTTAATTAGCTTGAATTAATGACTACCTCACTCTAACTGAAACGTTGACAAAAAGTTGGAAGTATCAGAGAAAACCGCAACTTTCTAGCATTACTGTAAGAGAAGATAGTTATAAACAATAGTAAATTGTTTAAATAATTATTATAGTTAACCTCAATTAACTATGACCACTCTAAGTCAGAAACTGAAAAAAAGTTGGAAATTTCAGAAAAAACAACAATTTTCTACCATTATTCCAAGATAATATTATAAAACATAATAATACATTGTTTAAACAATTACGCTTGTTAACTTGGATTAATTATTACCTCATTCTCATTGAAAAGTGAATGAAAAGTGAAAAATTTCAGAAAAAACTGCATTTTTCTAGCATTACTCTAAGAGAAGATAGTTGCAAACAATTATAGATTGTTTAAACAAATACTTTATTATCTTGAATTAATTACTACCTCACTCTAACTAAAACGTTGACAAAAAGTTGGAAGTATCAGAGAAAATCGCAACTTTCTGGCATTACTCTAAGAGAAGATAGTTATAAACAATAATAAATTGTTTAAATAATTATTTTAGTTAAGCTTAATTAAATATTACCACTCTAAGTCAAGAACTGAAAAAAGTTGCAAATTTTAGAAAAAACAGCAATTTTCTACCATTATTCCAAGATAATATTATAAAATATAATAATACATTGTTTAAACAATTACGCTTGTTAAATTGAATTAATTATTACCTCACTCTCATTGAAAAGTGAATAAAAAGTGAAAAATTTCAAAAAAACCGCAATTTTCTATCCTTATTCTAAGAGAATATTGCTATAAATAATAATACTTTGTTTAAACATTATTGTTGTTAACTTTGATTTTCTATTGCCTCGCTCTTACTGAGAAGATGAAAGCAGGTTGAAAAATACATTTAAAAAACGTGACTTTATAACTCTATTGCTAAGAGAAAAATGATGTAAACAATAATAAATTGTTTAAACAATTTTTTGAAACATCTTATCGTCAGCAGTTAATAATATTCTATGTTTTAGACACAAATTTTTGGGGCCTTATAAAACAGACTCATGTGTGTTAAATTGAAAAAGTAACTTTTGATTCTAATATGAAATTTTTGGGTAAGGATTAATTTTTTTTCCAAAAATTTAATTATTTGGTTCTAAAGCTAATTATCTTGTTGAAAATATAACGATTTTGTGAAAGAGAAAAACATACCTTTGACGTTTTATTTTTTTTATGTTAAAAATTGAAAAATTTGAAAATTTTTTTTCTTTATTAAATTAAATTTTTTTATTTAAAAATTCAACTGTTTTTTTAACATTCGTAGTTTTCGTTTGAAAATTCATCTCTTTTTATCGAAATTTCATCTTTTGTCGTTAAAAATGCAACTCTCTTGTTAAAAATTAATCTGTTTTATTTTAAAATTAACTTTTTTGTTGAAAATTAACTTTTTTGTTCAAAACTCAAATTTTTGGGTTGAAAATTCAACTATTTTGTAGAAAACTAGTATTTTCGGCTCGAAAATTCAACAATTTGAGAAATGGTCTTTTTTAGTGGAAAATTCAAATATCTGGCTTAAAACTCATGTATGTTTTTAAAAATTCATCCTTTTTGGTTTGAATATATGTATATTTTTGAAAATTTTTTTTTTTCAGAAAATCAATTTTGTTGGTTAAAAATGCAACTTTTTGGTTGAAGATTAGTCTGTTTTAGTTGAGAATTCAAGTATTTTCTTGAAAACTCGTCTCTTTGGTTGAAAATTAAACTACTTTGTTGAAAAGTCGTTTTTTTGGTAGAAAAATTAATCTTCTTGGTAGAAAATTAAACTATTTTTTCGAAAGTTGAACTACTTTATTAGGAATTAATTTTTAGTTGAAGATTCATAATTTTACTGCAAAATTCATTTTTTTTTTAAATTCAACTATTTTGTTGAAAGTTCTATTTTTTTCTAAATTAATTTTTCAAACCAACAATTTGCCTATTACAGTTTTTTTTATTTGATAATTCATCTTTTTTGGTAGAAATCTCTTTCTTTGTGAAAAATGCTACTGTTTGGAAATGAATCTGTTTTGGTTGAAAATGAAACTATATTTTTGAAAATTGGTTGAAAATAAGAAAGAGTAATATTTTACAACGCCCCCCCCCCCCAATCGTTCCACGTTATTTTTGGATAACTCCTTAATAAATTTACGAAAAAAATGGTTCAAAATTTCAGATAAAAACATTACATAATCCATGGACGAAGGAATATTGTTATTTAATTTTATATATAAAAAGTACCACTTCTATACAGTTAGATATTTATAAGGACTGAAAAAATAATTATTTATTATTAACTCGCGTAATTTTTGTATATTTATTCACATTTTTGTCATTTCCCGATTTTTAAATAAATTAAGATTAAACGGGTTATTCAAATATTATGTGATTAAAAAAAAAGTTATGGTACTAAATACTAAAGTGTATATTTATTTTGTGTTTCAGGTACGTATGTCTCATACAGTGGATTATTTTCTATTTCAAAATAGAATTTGATGATCTTATTGGTATGTACAAGATGTTTTTGGAAAATTTAAAGTCCTTTAAAACAACATTTTTTCATTTTGCCTTTTTCCAATTGAATTTTTAAGGGTAAAGTCAAGGTGTCTACTCACATCTTGAATCTAGAATTGTCAGGACATTTTTTCAGAATTTGAGCAGAAACCCTGAATTTGCATTTCGGGTTTTTAATTTCGAAACCAATTTTTTTTTAGAAATAGCAAAGAATAAACTTTGAATCTTGTGAACATGAAAATTATTATCAGATAGGATATTAATTAGATCATTTGTGACTCGACGAGGAATCTAAAAAAAAAAATTACTGAAATACAGTTTACGTCGTATATTGAGAAAGTCAAGCAGAATTTACCTAAATATTATTAACGGTCTTAATGATGAAATCACTTTGAGAACACTATTCAATTTTAAATCGAATTTTTGCAAACTCTATCAAAAATCATCACCGCTTTTGGAAAATGATTCTTTGGCTTTCCGAATGGGATATTTTGACCCTCATCGCCCATCAATGTTCGATTGGAAAATTACTGAAATACAGTTTACATCGTATATTGAGAAAGTCGATCATAATTTACATAAATTAAATAAACTTATCAAAATGAATGAAATACATTTTACGTATTAGGCAGAATGATAATTCAGTAAACAGTATTATTTATTTATTATTTAGGTAGGATATTATAATTATCAACAGGCTTAATAATGAAATTAATTTTAGAAGACTATTCATTTCTAAATTGAAT
>CAKNYM010049889.1:0-23331 GCA_932195095.1 Andricus curvator
ACCAAGGACTGGTTTGGTCACGTCATCACCGAAGAGCATGCCCTTAAACAAATAAAATTTGGCATGTATCGCAGGGATTCGAACCTAAAACCTATTCATCTACTTAATCTAACGCTCGGAAGTCGGTAACCTTTACGCTCGGCTACTTTCGCACTGTAGAATCTTGAAAATTTCCCCCTATACCTACTAAGAGCAAAATAATGATTATGACAATTCTTTTCATGAACTTATTTTTCAAATTCTTAATGCCACAGATTATAATTCTACATACAATTTTTTCAGATAATTGATTTAATGATTTGTCATATTTTTCTTATGAAAAAATTCTTTGCGCATAAGAAATTAAATTTGTTCGATAATAATTTTTATTATTTTTATTAATATACAATGTTTACAAATTGTTTACACATTTTATTATGCAAATTTTTATTTACTACTTAGTGTTGTAAATTAAAAGAAGTCCTGAAATTTAAATTTCAAAAACGTTGCTGTATGCAAAATTATATAACCACGAAATTCTATCTTCAAGTTTCAAATTTTAACATAATTTTCTTAAATAGCATCTTCAATTTTCTCATGGGTATCTAATTTATGGTTCAGATTTAATACTAACTACCCAAATTTCATTTTCGCTTTTTTTGTTTAATTTAAATGACCAGAACCTAATTCTATCTTTTGAAAATTTATTTTAAATGTGTATAGAGTTTCGCTTATATGTTAAAAGTGGCAAATTTCAAAACAAACTGAAAGAAGTAATCACAGAATCGTACAGAATTTTAGTTTATATTTCCATTTATGTAAATAAATCATGAAACAGTCTAAATAGTTAATCATAACAGCTGCTTAATTACATTTGTATGTACACTTCGGCTTTTTCTGATAACAAAAATTAAATAAGCACATATCCCTGCTGTAAGTAAACGGATTGAAACCTTATCCGTTTTCATCCGTCATCTATCCATAAGTATCCATTTGAATACATTTTTTATACTCAATGTACATTTTAACTCAAATATCAATGTATCCGTTTTTGTGTATTACTATCCGTTTTTATACTTATACGTTTTTCATCCGCGACGCAATCCTTATCTATCCGCCAACTACTTAGATTTGATCTCGTCTCCTATCTCGGATTCAAAATTTATTCGTTTCAATAAATGCTTATCCTCTTTAATCCTTTATCTAAAAAATGTATTCTCTGACCGTTCTAATCCATGAATCTCTATCCGCAACCCTATCCTCGTCTATCCGAGACCTACTTTGACATTCCATAATATCTATCACGGATAGGATACTCATCCGTGCCAATCATTACCTGTCCAATTTAATCCGTGCTCAACAAAATATATTGCTTATCTGTTTCAATCTATAATTTCCTATCCATCACCCTATTCTCTTCTATCCGCGACCTACTTTGAGATTCTTTGTTAACTATCACGGATAAAATACTCATCCGTGTCAATCATTACTTATTCTCTTTAATCCGTTCTCCACAATATAAATTAGAAAAGTTATGGATTGAAACGGATAGGCAATATATTTATATTTCCTATCCGTTTCAATCCATATTTTTCTATCCGACGATCTATCCTTTTCTATCCACGACCTACTTAAACTTTCCTTGTTATCAAGCACGGATACGATACTTATCCATGCCAGTCAATGCTTATCCTCATGAATTTTTTCTCCACAGAAAGAATTGGCTATCCAATATTTGATTTGATCGCGTCACCTATCACGGATTGAGAAGGTATCCGTGACAATCAATGCTTATCCTCTTTAGTCCTTCTATCCGTCACCTAATCCTTGTCTATCCGGGAACTACTTTGATTTTTATCATTATGTAATACGGATAAAATATTAATCCGCGCCAATCATTACTTATCCTTCTTCAATCCTTTCTTCAAAAAACTTTTGACTGTCCGTTATAATTCGTGATTTTCTATCAAATACGAATTAGCATTATAGTTTTCACTGCAGATACATACGGATATAATTTTTTTATTCAAACTGATACGCGTAGATAGAATATTATTAGTTCAATACAGATTCAAAATGATAGACGCGGATAGAGTATTACTAGTTGAAGACTGATTGAAAAGGATAGATATGGATTAGCATATTTTTATTTGAAGACGGATTTAAACGGATAGATATGGATAGATTATTTTTAGTTAAAGATGGATTAAAAAGGATACATAAGGATAGAATATTTTCCTTCGAAAACGAATTGAAATGGATAAATAGGATACTATATCACGGATAGATAAGGATAACAAAGGTCCGACTGAAACGGATAGGGGCGGTTTAAATTTTACTTCACGTATTGAAAATTATTCAAACGGATGAAGATTTAAAAATCTAACAAAGAACAGAAAATGATTGAGAAGGATGCAAAGTGCTCATTCAAACGGATACAAAATTTCTATCCATTTGAATCCGCTAATACCTATCCGCTTGAATCCGTTTACTTCCAGCAGGGATATGTGCATGAACTAATGATGAATTATAGTTTATGTGAAGCATTGCGATGTTTTCAAAAGTTCTAGACTATTAAACAAAATTTAATTATAAAGTAATTTACTCCGTATGAAAATTTGTTCCAAAGATGTTTCTTTTAATTATTAAAATATAAAATAACTCTTTTAAGTTTTTAATTGAAGAATTATAATCAACATAAAATTTCGATGTTTTGAATGTTGTTCTAATTTGAATCCGGCAAATAGCCGGATAAATGCACGACATTCTAAGCCCAGAATTAACCCCTTAAGTTGGAAAACGAGTCCTTGGGGCACTTTTGAAGTTGGAATTTCGAAAACCAACTTTCCAAGAAAAACGCATCCAAATTTGGCGAGTGCCATAAGGGCAAGTATTAAATTCATAGTTAAAACATAAAAATTGCCCACTTTCAGTAACTTTCGGCACATAAGTATAATGCAAACAGAGCACAGATTAAAGTATGATTTTGCATAAAACCCCCAAAAACGATAATTTAGATCAGTGTTCACAAAACCGGAAATATCTCCTAAACTGCATTTTAACGCTGACAAGATATCCCTAACAATTCCCGTAGCGGAAAATGTGCGGGCGGACTTTTATTTTAACGCTGGCAAGATTACTCGCAAACAGGCCCGTAGAGAGGAAAACCGGGCCTGGGGGGTGGGAATGACAGGCCGCTACATGTAATTTTGAAAATTTAGGATTTAGGCTGATGCAGGATGCTTTTATGATTTCATAGTATTATTTTTTGTTGAAATAATAACAATCGCAATCAATATAATTAATAAATAATTTTATCAAAAAAATAAAATTATTTTCTAACAGTTCCGGGAAATCCGGACCGCCTCAAAAACTCCGGGCCAGGGGAGGATCTCCCCGTTATACCCCCCACCCTCTCGTCAGGTCAGCCCCCGAAGATCCCGCCAGCAGGATCTTGTTGTGTCGAATTCTCTTATCGATAGTCGTTCATCGTTCATTCTCTCAACATGCCCAAACCAGCTTAAAGAATTTCTTTCACATATGCCAACTAGTGTCTCCTCTACGCCACATTCTTTAAGGATTATCTCATTACTCACTTTATCCATCAGTGTTTTTCTGCATGTCATGCGCAGGAATTTCATCCTTTTCTTGATAGGTCCACGTCTCGCTGCCGTACAGCACAGTCGGTATAAATATAGAATTACGTATTGCCCTTTTAGCTTTACTTGACATATTTTTACATTATCAGGTGCAAAAAAGTATGCTACTAGAAATTTGTGTGTAATTTTTTGCTTCAACAGTGCCAAGTTGAACCAACTTTATACGTGAAATTATTATTAAATTAAATATAGCTTTACAAGAATGAAATATTACATTAATTTCGGAAAATCATTTTGGAGCAATACATGTTTTGCAAAAAATTCAAAAAATTGGCGCCTCGCAGCTAGTAGTGGTTGGTAGGGTAGGTAGCTGTACAACGGCCATATTGTCTCGTCGCAGTTGAAGACTATGTCAGTCCTTGTCCAATTCCTGCCGGACTGAGCTCATCAACGTAAAATTGGTGTAAATGGAAAGACTAACATATAATTAATTACAAGCGTTATAAGCTTTATAAATAATTGTTAGCTACAAAGATTTGGCAAAAATCCTTTATCAGCACAGGAATACTAAGTGTCCATCCAGGCAAGTTCTAAGTAAGTATAATATACTTACTTATGGTTGAGTTTACCATTTGAAAATTTTATTTTTTGCAAAAACTATCAGGTTAAACAGTTTTCCCCTCTACATACACACTTCTATTTAAAAAATAAGCACCTCTTGTTATCTATAAAATATTATATTGTATTATTTATTTAGTAACATGAGGTGATTGAATTTTGAGGTTGGAGCTTGAGTCACACCTTAATAAGTAATTTTTAGAAATTCAAGTAATACTTTCTTACCAATAAGAACAACAGCCGATTTTCTATATTTATTGCTCAGAATTTTTAATAAATAACATAAACTTTAATCTACAGTTTAAGTTCAATCAGGAATCAGCCCAGGAAAAAGGAAACGATTTAACAGTTCCTCACACCTTTAGTAAATTGGTTTCTTTCAGGCGTATGGCACGATTTTTATGATTATAGTGCTCAGTTTTACTCAGCGGACAGTCCAAACGTAAACAGTCAGTGGCGTGTGAACCATTTCCTAATATTACGCAATATTTGCGCGTGAGTACCGCGCAGTGCCTCTTTTTCGCTACTCTGCTGGTGGTTACGCATGGTTGAGCAACCCCCTCTCGACCCTGAGGGGCTCTACTTTCAGTCCGAAATCCCCGCGGCAACAATCCCTTTCAAAGCCGATCGGAGCTGTCAAACGTAACCTAAAATAAATGAGAAATAACATTTTCGTTTGATGCATTAGAAGGCGCTTCAAAAGCATAAAATTTTCCAAATCTAGTAGGATTGTGCATAACAATACATCAATTTATCACAAAACTCTCGCTTTATTTAAATGTGATAAATAAAACAATCATGACAAACAAATTTAAAAAATAGTTTTTATCAGAGCTGTCTGTGTAGCAATCAATGTTGACAACGTAAAATGACTTATACTGTGCTTTAAAATGATTTTAACCTCATTATTATTCGGAAAACAGTAAATAAGAACAGTGAAATGTGCAAATTTAAAAGTGATTTAAAATGTTCTATTTCATGGCTGATTTGGGGTATCCAGAAATATTCAGAAAAGTATTATCGCCACTCGGTACAGAGAGGGATTCAGTTTAAGAGATAATTTCTACTGCTATGGGCATTCAAAACGCAAGGACAAAACCGGTATCGAAAAGGATTTAATAATTGTCACCTCACTATTGAAAAGGAAATTTTCGAATACTTTTCAATGCAAGCCTTCTTACAGGGATGAACTCGGACGTCTTAATTCTGAATTCCAGTGTATCGTGTTTAAATTTAAATATAATATCACAATTAATTATCTGTTGAATAATATTTTCGTTTATGAAATGTTGAAGCGACATAAACATCTATTTTTGTATTTATAACTTAAATACCTACTCATCGTCTAAGATAAGTGTAAAAGCAGGGTATAATTTATCGAAACAATATATTGTTTTGTTACAATTTATACTCATATTATTAACTGATGATATACCTAAGCTCGTAAAATGAAAAATGAGTTCGTAAAGTACCAACGTCCAACGATGCTAATTTATCAAAAAAATGCAAAAATTCTCCAAGGTTTGGTAAAAATGATAAGTTAGACGTAAAACGATTTCAAAGGATTATATGGGTTATGTTTTGATAATGGGTTCTGACGCGGCCATTTTGATTATTTCGACACTATTGTAAACATTTCATCACAAAATTTTGGCGAAAGGTAATCAGCGCTAGCTGCATGTAGCGCCTCAGTCTCACCACTGATTGTGAGTCAAATTGGAAACCAACATCCTCAGACTGGAATTTTAGACCTCAGAATAATATTTTTGATTAAAATGAAATAATATCCATTGCTATTTTTCATTGAAATTGCTCTAATAACTTTGAGATACCCAACAGTTCGTATGTCCTGTGGAACTGTTGTCAAGATCAAAGAGGTGGTACCCTGCAGGTTTATTGGTCGATAATCTTCTGAATCGAAGTGACGCACTTTAATCAGACCTCAACATTTAAATTATTTCAATCTGCTATTCATCCAATTCAGACGTCGTAAATGAGGAACCTCCGATTGCATAGCATTTTTTTCATTATTTTTCGACATTTTTAAATCGGCGACTGTAATTTTTGAGGTTAGGATCCCATATTGCACACAAAGTTCAGAAATTCAAGGGTCCCGATACATAAGTATGTAAGTCCCAAATTTCGGAAATGCGTTTTATTGGCTTGAACTAATTCTTTGGAAATAAGTAATTTTAGAACTTAGTCTAATATTTTTGATTAAAATGAATTGATATTCACTGCTCTTTTTGATCAACGTTACTCTAATTACTTCGAGAGCTTGCGTGTCAGGTGGCGCTGTTGTCAAGGTCAAAGAGGTACCCTTCTTGTGTAAAAAGTGATTTTTAAAAATGGTGTGGTTTACGATCTTATGCAATTAGATGGACGATTTAACGGCTGAGTTCCCAACAAATGTCGTTCGAATTAAAAAAACTGAAAAATAATTCCACGAGATTTCCCTGAATTGGTGGTGGCTGTATGGTGGCCGATTGAAATGTTAAAAATTATGAGGCCGATTGAAATATTCACAAACCGATAGACCGCACTTCGCGTGAATTTGCATTGTTGAATTCACCGATTCAATCAATTCTTTTTTCCTGGGCCATTATAATTGGATCGAAATTAATTTGTTGAACTGGCAGTAACGAAATAGAATAAAAGTTTCATTCAGGTCCCTGAGTTTAATAATTAGAAAATAATCTAATATTCCAGGGTAAACTATAGGTTTAAGTTTATTTTCAATGTGCAGATGGTCTTTTTCTCGTAGACTATTTCTGAAGTTATAATTCCAGGATTTTCATATGGATTAATTTTTTCTAGGAAATTTATAATAACTCAGCAGTTGAATTTCGTAACTATGAGGGGTAAGGAGATGCTGCAGGACATAATAGATGGCAATTTTGAAAACATCAAAAAAAGAATCGATGATGGTTGGAATGTTGATGAACATTTGAATGAGTGTGAATCGACAATTCTGCATGTACTTTCGGACTTGCATTTTAAATCTTCACATGCAATATTGGCGAATTATCTCATTCAATCCGGAGCAGACATTAATAAGATTGATGATTCGGGAACAACTGCATTAGGATGGGCAGTAAATATGGATAATTTTCAATTTGCGGATATTCTTCTTGAAGCAGGTGCAGATCTCCATTTCGAAAATGAATTTAGCTGCAGCTATCTTCGCGAGCTTATATTTCATGGGTCACTCGACACAATAAAGGTATTTATAAATAAAGGTTATGTTTTGAAGCAGATATGTCGAAATTATTCAGGACCGACTGAAGATATTGTTTTGAACACTTACGACGATATTGTGGAGTTTCTTTTAAACACTATTGGCATCGAAGAATTAAAGAGCCCTATGGCGAAGTACCCAGTATTACTGCAATTTTTTATTCAACACAGGGACGTAAAAAGATTTAAGCAATTAAGTAAGGAATTTGATACCTCTGATATATTACAGACTTACAATCGCATTGGTAAAACGATACTTGAGTATGCTGTCAAAGGGGGGATATTGGAAATTGTTCAACACTTATTTGAACTTGGTGCTGATCTAAACGACCGAAACGTTTATACTGAAGGACGATTGTTTTATTCAGCTGTAAATAAATCTCGAAATCATAACAATACAGATGTAATTCAATTCCTACTTGAAAAAGGAGCATTTGTCAACAAAAAGTATGTGTTGAAACGTACAACTATTATTTCAAACTGTGTACGTATAATGGCCCTTTATGAAAAGAATCATGATCAGATTATGGATGTAACGAAACTTTTACTACGACACGATGCCAATGTTAATATGCTAGACGTTTATCATGAAGGCTACATTGATAATACACCAGGGACACCACTTTTGAGAGCTGTCGAATATTGTGTGACCAATTGCTTTTCTTCAAGTACGAGGCAATACGAGGATGTAGTAAGACTTCTTTTGTATTATGGTGCTGATGTTAATGCAATGCACCATAAAACGATGGCAACCCCATTGGATATCTTGGTGACAAGCTTTGACAAATATGGAAAATCTTTTTCTGAGTCTTCAGTAACATACCTCCTAATTTCATTCATAGCCAAAGCGAAAGCAGCCGGTGAAGTAGTTTCAAACACCAATATTGACTTGATGCAAGGAAATAAATTACTACACGACTACTACAGTCAATGTGAGATTGAGATTCAGCACATGAGAAAGAAGCGAATCAGTACGAATAGTCTTTTGAGCTATTACGATTTTTTTGCTAATAATAGCAATATTCACAAGTTGGGTAATTTTGCCAGGAATGAAGACGTAATGGCAATTTTGGGATATGGAGATTACGAAATGCTTTTTCCTGTCTACGCGGATGTCATAGAATGGAATATCGAGTTTGCACAGGAAAGATTGTCCTTGATTCAAAAAAGCACGGAACTTTTAAAGAAGAAGTTGTCACCGGATGTCCTGAATGAAATATTTGAGTATTTGACCAACAAGGATTTAAGATTTTTTATAAAAGCATTCATTTTTATGTAAGTTGCTGTTTTAGATTGTTTGTACTGGAGTTAAATATGGGTTAATTTGACTATGCATACTTTGGAGAGGTGAAGAGAAAGAATTACGTGTTTTAATTGTTGGCTTCATTGAGGCTGAATCTGATGAAATATAGTGTTTTTAGCTGTTAAGCACAATTGAGGCGTTAGATACAAAAACAAGATATAAAAGATTGTTTGCATTTTGTGCCGGTAATCAAAGTTTAAAGATGTACTATTTAAAGAATTTGATTATTATTAATGTAGGAGTGTTTTAAAACAAATTTGTAACGCTGACATTTTTTATATTTGGTACATTAAAGTATATATTTATAAAATATCATTTAATTATTTCTTCATTTCCTTCAAGTAAACAATATAAATTTTTTGATGGCACACATCTTCTGTCCAAACAAGAAAAGTATTAACTACACAGTGGACAAAAAATTGAAGGACGTCTTTATGACATCTTTACGTCGCAAATGTTTCGTATGTCCGTGTCATAAAAATGACGTAAAGACATATTTGCGACATTAAATAAATTTCTTGAAAATAGCTTTAGGACATGGACGTCGTAAAGACGTCCTGCATTTTTCTGCCCACTGGGTAAATTTTGGATGTGTCCCTTGCCACCGTAACCTACATTTTTGACCTTTGACTATTTACAAGTTAGACCCTAGTTTCCTTGTCGCTCGAATTGTAAATAACATATATTAATATAATTTTTTTTTATAAAGGTTAATTGTATAAAATTTTTGTATAAAATTTCTTTTTCTAATTTTTTAATTATTGCAGATACGATTATACGTGAAGTTAGCAAATTGATTAAATGAGATCGTATACCTACACTTTTTCCACGAAATTGCATGTAATCTGGAAATTACTGGTAATAATCGACAAGTGTTCGCAAAATTAAGTTGGTTCTGTTAGCAATTAATACATTCTGTTCGCAGCATGAAATTGGTTCGCAGAAATGCTTTTTTTTATTCTTGTTTTTTTAATTTGTTCCTTTTATGATTTCAAGGATTTAAAGATTTGAAGTACATAAGCATAAAAGTAAATAATGTCGAATTTATAATATACATAGCCTGGCGGACCGAACAAACGGAGCGGATACGCTACAGCGTATCCTCACAGTATCCACATCGTATCCTCTCCGTATCATGCAAGAAAAACTCATTAAAAAAGGAAGATGAACATTTCACTTGTTGAAATTCGGATTCTACGTGAAATTTTGCGTTAAAAGGTCACGGAGTAATCGCAATAGTTTTTGTTGCAAAATTAAAATCTTTAAAAAAATATAATACTTATCGATAACGTGGGCTGAAGGCGACTTCAAACGCATCGTCGACGGATAACGCATATTAAATGCTACTGAACGACGATGCGTTTGAAGTCGCCTTCAGCGGACTTCATCGATAAGTATTATATTTTTTTTAAAGTTTTTAATGTTGCAAGAAAAACAATTGCAATTACTCTGTGACCTTTTAACTCAAAATTTCACGTAGAATCATAATTTCAACAAGTGAAATGTTAATCTTTCTTTTTTTAATGAGTTTTTCTTGCATGATACGGAGAGGATACGAAGTGGATATTATAAGGATACGCTGTAGCGTATCCTTTCCGTTCGTTCGATCCGCCAGGGTATGAAATTTGTTGGGATTTATTTTAAATCTTTGAAACTAATATTGTTGAAAACAATATCTTTCACATTTATTATATGAAAAATAATGATTTCATATATTATAAAAGTTTTATTACTTTCCCCTTTTTAAAATCTTTCAAAACTGTACATTAAAAAACTTATCTTATTGATCAGCTTCAAACTTTCAACATTATATTATTTAAAACTATCACTAATGGGTCCAAGTGGGGAACCACAAAACAATTTTGTGAGACTCTTCACCTGGGGTGATCGCTAGAGAGATTGATCAGCAACCTGGGTCGGAGCAGTGTTGCGGAATGAACGTGTCATTTAAATAAATAACACGAGAATTCCAGATCAATCTAAAATATCTATACCTCACACCTATCTACCTTATACCTATATACCCACCTTCACACTACTATTTTCCAACCGAGCAAGTCACGCCGACCCCGAAAGGGAAATGGCTTAATGGTATAATAATAATAATCATTCAAAGTTAAACAATCTTGTATTGAAAGCATATATCGAAAACTTGCAAATGGCTTCTAAATCTTTCAAAATTGTATCGTTTGAAAATAATTTTATTTTATAGCTAGAAAACAAATGAACATCAATCATTAGTTAAATAATTAATTTCAACCTAAAATGTCCTCAATTATATGAATAAACGTTTGAAATTAAATAACTTCAAGTAATTAAATAAATCACAATTCAAAATATTTGATATTAAATATCCTGTAATGGATGAATACTTCAAACGGTACACTTTTAAAGTCTTCTTGGAGGCTATAAAAATGGAGAAATTTTCGAATTCCTGAAGTTCCTTCAATTTATTAAACGCTCTCAAATCCTGAAATTCTCTTAATTCCATGAAATCCTTCAATTTTCTGAATTACTGAAAATCTATGAATGCCGTGAATTCTCTGAAATCCTCGATTTGACTGAATTCTTCAATATTCTGAATTCCAGGATATTATCAAAATTCCTTGAAATACTTTAATATCCTGAATTCCTTGAATATTCGAGATTCTCAAAATTCCTTGCATTCTCTGAATTTCTTGAATTCTATAAAATCATTGATTTCTCTGAATTCCCTGAAATGATCGAATATTCTACATTTCTGAAATTCCTTGAATTCTTTAAACGCTCTTAGATGCCCGCAATTCTCTGAATTCCATGAAGTCCTCGAATTTTCTGAATCACTGTAAAGCTCTGAATTCCGTGATTTCTCTGAATTTTGGAATACACTGAACTCTCGAGTTAAGGCGGGTTTCGGGAATTTCTTGCCGCATCCCTCGGAGGAATTCAAACATAAACAGTCAGTGGCGTGTGAACCATTTCCTAATATTATGTAATATAAGCGCGTGAGTACCCGCGCACTGCTCCTTTGTGCCTACGTTTCTGGTGTTTCACGAATGGGTGAGCAACCACTTCCAGCCCGAAACCGCGGCGGCAACAATTCTCGTCAGGACATATAGTGAGGGTCCTTAACTCGAGATCCGAGTGTATTCTGATTCCCCAAACGTTCTGAAATCCCTGGAATTATCTGAATTCATTGAAATCCTTTAATATCCTCAATTCCTTGAATATTCGGAATCCACCAAATTTCTTGAATATTTTTAATTTCTTGCATTCTCTGAATTCCTTAAATTCTCTAAAATCGTTGATTTCTCTCAATTCCCTAGAATCCTTAAATATTCGGAATTGCTTGAATTCTCTGAATACCTTAGATAATCTGAATTCCTGAAATTCCTTGCATTTCTTAAATATTCTGAATTCTCTAAATTCTTTGAATTTCCTAAACGCTCTGAAATTCTGCAAATTCCTTGTAATCCTTGAAGTTCCTAAATTTCTTGAATATTCTAAATTCCGTTGCATTCCTGAAAATCTCTGAATTTCTTAAATTTTCTGAAATCTTAGATTTTTATAAATTACCTGAAATCCTTGAATATTCTGAATTCCTTCCTTTCTCTAAATTTACGAATTCCCTGAATTCTTAAATTTTGTGAATTCGTGAAATTTCTTGAATTCTCTAAATCCCATGAATTCCTCAAATAATCTGAATTCTCTAAATGCTCTCAATTCTCTGAATTCCATGTGATCCTTGAATATCCGGAATTCCTTGCAAATTCGGAATTCTCTGAAATCCTTGAATATTCTAAATTCCTGAAAGTATTTCAATCCTCCAAATCTCCTGAATTCCTTCAAATCTTCTGAATTCTCTGGATTCCTCTGAATTGTTTTGAAGTTTATGGAATTCAGGGAGTTCTAAGAATTTATGAAATTCCACGAATTCAAAGAATTCAGATATACCTGGGGATTTGGAGGAATTCAGTTGATTTTATTTAAAGAAAAACTAATTCTAATTAAAATTTAATTAAAAAAATTAAAACCTGAATATTTTTGAGGTAGCTTTTCAATTGTCCAAGACCCTTTTCACATTAATCTGCGAGAAAATAAAAACATTTTGTTCTAAAAATAAAACCGTGCCTTTCAAACTTTTTTTTTGCGTGATTAAACTGTGCAATTTTTAACATAGTAACCTGTTTTATCTTCGTATATTATTGATTGAAAATGCAATTTTTCCTGCGCGCGGCAGCGCGCATATAATATTGCTAGTATAATTAATATTTTCACATCACTGGATGAAAGATTACCAAAGTGGGCAAAAATTCATTGATTTTATAATGAATTTTTTCTTTGATATATTAATAATCCTTTGCGGAAATATAAAATATAAGGTTAGGTTGGCAGGGGACTACCCACATAATATAGTTACTACTTTTATTATTTGGACAGCAGTAAATTATCAGGTGAAAAAAATATTAAAAATTTTATAAGTTGAAGGCTGTTGGAACGGGGTGCACAAAAATGGCGAAATCTATGAGCCACTCAAAACTTACCAGCGGTCGACGATGTTGCGGTTTTGAGGTTTTAAAAATACACTTTGAAAATTTTCTAGACCCCGGAAGGGGTTTAGCGGTGGCGGTAGTTGGGGTAAGTATCTGGTTTTTTGAAAAAAATCCGGTAACTGCTAAAAAGTGAGAGTAAAGTACTGTAGCAACGACGTGAAGTGCGCATGAAGCCGACTGACAGCTGGTGGCGCTGATAGCTCAACCGTAATTGATCGTACTACGAAAATGCACTGTCGGTAAAAGTCGCATCTGTCTTGGCGGGAAGTTTAAATTAGAATAAAAAATGCAATTTATAATTTTCTTTTTTTTTAATTGTTTATTGACAAGTTGGAATGATTGGAGAATGCAACAGGCTTAATTTCAATTAGTTTAATCTACGTACAATAGTTAAATTCAATAGCTTGAAAAAATGTTTAATTGATGAACATCATTTTAGAGCAACATATTATTTACAAATAATTTAAAAAATGAACGCAGTTGGTAGTATTGCATTTCCTGCAGCCGAAACGGCCATCCTTCCCAGGGAAAAAGAATCGATTGAATAGAAAATACACCAGACTCTCAGTTCATGAACGCGCGGTTTATGAATTCCTAGAATTGCTGACCCACGCAGTTTGTCAGGGGGCAGGCAGAGAGACGGTTGCAACTCACGCCTCGGAAGGGACGCAGTGCACGAGTACTCAGTCGAGTATATTCCGCAATATTATAGAAACGGTTCAAGCGGCCCTGACTGTTTACGGTTGGATATTCGCGATTTATGAACAAGGCTATTTGCAGGCAACCCCCAAAACTGTTCATGAACTAAGAGTCTGGTGTATTTTAAATGGAAAATTTAGGAATCCTGATTCACGCGAATTACAGTCTATCGGTTTGTGAAATTTTTAATCGGTCTCATAAATTTAATCATTTCAATCAGTCACCATATAGCCACCACCGATTTATCTAAATTTCATTGAATTATTATTTTATTTAATCGGAGCCATCGGGATGACATTTACTGGCTGAGTTTCTTATATTTCATGCAACTCATCTAGTAAATGCCCTAATTAAAAAAACTGAAAAATAATTCAGCGAAATTTGCCTGAATTGGTAGTGGCTGTATAGTGATCGACTGAAATGATTTAAATTTGCGTGAATCGCCATTCTTAAATTATTGGATTCAAATCATTTCTATTCAATCGAATTCTGTTTCCTGGGTTGAGAGTTTCTGATAGTACGAGCTTTTCGAAGTAAAAATTGTATACATGGAGAGACTATAATAGAATAATTACAAAGTTTGTATATAATTCTTATTCTTCTCAAAATGTTTGAAAAGCACAGAAATACCATCAACTCCCGATATAAGAACGGTTTCGGGCATGGCTTGACTCAACAGCCGTCCCGCGCTCTCCGCATCACAAAATTCTCAGGCCATCAGTTCTAGGAATATCGTCAAACTGAGATTCTTATATTGAGAGTTGAGTTTACTAAGTGTCCATCCGGCATCCAGGCAAGTTCCAAGTGAACAAATATTTTCGTTCCAAAACCAGTAATTATACCTATATAATTTTTTTGGCAAGATTAAGTACAGTATCCATGGCATTGTTAGTTAAAGGATTTGTTGTTAATGAACTACGTATCTACCAACAACTGGAAATGTATAGATCCGAGGTTCTTGGTACTGTCGTATATGAAATTTTTCGCTCAGACTCGGCAACTCAAGGTGAAAAATTCAGAACAGGCAGATTTCTGATTCTTTTTTCATATTTTACCGGTATTGAAAATAACTTTAAATCTAAAATCTTGCATTTTTCTGCATGAATTTTTCAGATAAGAGGCAGTAGCATATACTCACGGGGAAAACCAGTCATGTTTGGTATATAATAAGTTGACTCCATAAACTCGACATCAGCCAGATTTTCACCCTGGCATGATACCCAAATATTCTTTAGAAGAAGCTTTGTATTTAAGATGTGCGACTTCAAGTCAACCAGCATATTTCTTGGAAGGGTTTTACTGTCATTGTAAGTCTCTGGGACCCAGTCGGCTGTCTATACAGATTACAGAGAAGAATATTTAAATTGCATTCTAAATCATATAGCTAAAATAATTAAAATTTCTCGCAGATATAGAGTTGAAATAATATAAAAAAACGAACTGCTCCTAATTTCAGAAGGATACATGGCGAAAGATCGTGGTAATTTTATTTGTTTTTTTTTATGCAATGAGCATATTTTTTCCATATCTATATCGCAAACTTGTCCTGGTTTTGGATAATGCCCATAATCATAATCGTAAACCATTTGAATATATTGTCCTGAAAAAAATAAGCTTTTATGATAAAATCTATTTCCTTTCAGAATTTTAAAGCATCAAACGGAGTTTTAAGTATTAATTTTAAAACCAATGATTATATATAATAGTAAAGAGTGGTTTCACCCTACGTGTTTGGTATAAGCAGAGGTGGCCCATCTCATTCCCCTTCATATCCCCTGCTACCCCTCCCTTCAATTCCTCTCTTCAATAACTGGTGCTCCTACCCTAGAACGTTAATTAAAAAGTTTTAAAAATTTGGAGAGACTCTTAATACCTCCAAATACATTTGGGTCAAAATATCTTAATCGTTTGTTTTAAAAAATCGAAAATTAATTAGATTTCTCCGTCTTTGAAAGAATTCTTCCACGTTCCAATAGATTCTAAAATCTCTTCCGAAGCACGCACAATTATGTAAACAAATGCATAGATTAGGCGTTTATTGGAAGAAAGTAATCGTTTTTCTTTCTTAGTGACTTTAAATTATATGACTGGTAATATTTGGTGATTAATATTGGTCATTCGATATTATTTGTTTATTTTATAAACAAAAGCATAGTTTGGTCATTTATAGACAGAAAGTAATAGTTTTTCTTTCTAATCGTCTTCAACTTACATAGGTGGTGATGTTTAGTGACGAAGAATTGTCAATCGATATTATTTGTTTATGTTATAAACAAATGCATATTTTGACCATTTATAGATAGAAAGTGATCGTTTTTCTTTCTAATCGTCTTCAAATTACATAAGCGGTGATGTTTAGTGATCTCTTTAAGGCAAAAGTGGTGCAAGAATGAATTTGAAATGGATCCTGAAATTATTGAAATGATTGACAAGTACAACTTGGAAGCTAATTCTTCTAGAACATCATAAAACATTTCCAGTGATATAATTTGAAGGAAATAATAAAAAAAGATTACCTTCTGTCTACAAATGGCTGAACTATGCATTTGTTCATAAAATAAACAAATAATATCAAATGACAATTCTTCTTCACGAAATATCACGTTATTTAATTTGAAGACGATTAGAAAGAAAAACGATTACTTTCTATCTATAAATGGTCAAACCATGCATTTGTTTATAACATAAACAAATAATATCAAATGACAATTCTTCGTCACTAAATATCACCACATATGTAGTTTGAAGACGATTAGAAAGAAAAACGATCACTTTCTATGTATAAATGGTCAAACTATGCATTTTTTTATAACATAAACAAATAATATCGATTGACAATTCTTCGTCACTTAACATCACCACCTATGTAAGTTGAAGACGATTAGAAAGAAACACGATCACTTTCTATCTATAAATGGTCAAACTATGCATTTCTTTATAAGATTTGTTTATAACATAAACAAATAATATCGATTGACAATTCTTCGTCACTCAACATCACCACCTATGTAAGTTGAAGACGATTAGAAAGAAAAACTGTAACTTTCTGTCTATAAATGACCAAACTATGCTTTTGTTTATATTTGTTTATAAAACAAACAAATAATATCGAATGACCAATCCTAATCACTAAATATCACCAGTCATATAATTTAAAGTTACTAAGAAAGAAAACGATTACTTTCTTCCAATAAACGCCTAAACTATGCATTTGTTTACATAATTGTGCGTGCTCGACCAGCGCTGGAGGTCGGAGCGCGGCCACAAAAAAATCAATAACTTTTGAATTACTGCAAAATACTAACTTTTTTTTTCACCAAAATTTTCGGAAGAGATTTTAGAATCTATTGGAACGTGGAAGAATTCTTTCACAGGCGGAGAAGTTTAATTAATTTTCAATTGTTTAAAACAAACGATTATTTAAACAATAAAAAAACTTTTTTTACTACTGAACAATTTTTTAGCGTAAAGTATACTTCGTAATAAAAATTTGCATAACTCAATTATTGAATTTCGATGAACCATTTGCGAGTAATCAATTTTTGAAAAAAAATGATGAAGAACTTTGATTGTTAATAACTTTTGAAAAAATGAATTTTTTGCAAAAATATTTTAGGGGAGCTATTTTAATATAAAAACGAATCGAAAACTTTATGAATTGATTGAAAATAGAACTATCGATTTAAAAGTGGCACACTTGAAATATTTTGACCCATTTAATACAATTGACGTACACGAAAATATCAAAACTATGAAACGGTGAATTTTTCAAAACATATTTTGCTGACGGGCAAGTTGAAGGTGATGTACAAAAGTAGATTTTTAAAGTAGAAGATAGTACCGCGAAAGATACAGATATTAACGCTTAACATCTGCTATCTTTTTGAGATATTAGGCACAAAAGGATCTTAACGTTCAACTGAAACTTCCGAGACTTTAGACTGAAACATCTAAGATGTTGAAGTCGTTATCCGTGTGGAGGAAAAGGCCATACCTTTATCAGTCACTTGATAAAGCTTATAGTCAGTTTCGTGGAAAATGTTGTCAACATCTGTTATTCACTTCATAAAACTTTTAGTCAATGTTTCATGGCGTACGTAAACTTGTGGGAAAATGTTGATTATTGATAGTTTGCTCTCAGGATAGTAATAATAATGCTGTAAACTGATTGCATAGAGTAAAATGATTAATAAAAGTGCTGTTTCCTCAAAAAAATTTTTTGATCTAAATAGCTGTCCTATAGTTAAACATAAAATATGTTCACCATTAATATCTAGATGTCAAGTGTGAACATCCATTTTTCTCCGTGCATCAATCAACATTCATCAACCAAATCGATTATACTTTTTCAGAGTCCTAATGCACTACTTTTCCACATAATTCCAATTTTGATTTCCATAATTTTGTTTTTTCGACCCTCCCTAATTCATAAGTATATGCACTGCTTCCCAAAAATGCCTGCCTAAACATGCATCCGTGCTACTATCCCTCAGTTTCTGAATAAATGACATATTGATACTCACTACTTACCATGTACGTCTTGCCAAACATTCACCTGCACTACTGTCACAACTTGTCTGGCTATAATCGGACTTACACTACTTGTTCCCGTGACTGTTGTTGACCCATACTACTGGAAATCCTTTCCTTCCCCGCGGTACGTGACATCTATTCGCCGGACATCTAGCCGTCGGGACATCTAGTTGCCAGGCGTAGTCCCCAGTACTTTCAGTCGCAGAAACGTTATGTTATAAATCATAAAAAAATAAACATAAGAGACTAAAAACATTTAACACCGTCATATATATATAATTTATAATAAAATTGTTTGGAAATTGTTTCTATTATAAAGATATGTAAGGGTGGTTCATAAAAATCTTGTTTATTTTTTTCATTTTTCGACTGCCGTATCGGGACAGTTTGCTTCTCTGGATGAAAAAATACTAACCTAATTTTAATTAGGAAACTAAGTAATTAATTAGAATAATTAAAAATAAATGTTAGAGGTTGCGAGCATTACATGTATGTAAGATATGAAATTTTCATAGTTTTCGATTTTTTTCTAATATACATATTTAGTTTCAGAGAAATATCTCACGAATAGAAATTTTCGCTGATAAAAAGGAAAAGACTCTTATTTTTTGTCCGATATAGAAAAAAAAATTTGGCTTCGGTAAAAGTCATAAACAGTACAATTCCTTATGAACAGGCACATATGAGAGCATAATTGTACCTGTAAACATTTTTTGTAAGGATTGAAAAAATTGTTACACCTTCCCCATACAAATGATTAAAAATGTATAAAAGATGAGATGAAAAATTTATAATCTGGACATCAGAAGAAATATTTTAAAGAAGTTTCTTTAACAACCCTGGTAAACAAATTTGTACAAAGAAATACAAAAAACTAAAACCATTTCTACAGACATCTACAAGTAAATACTTGTAGATTTGTATTTTATTGTATATTGTTGTATTTTATTGCAGTTTTAATTTCCTGCAAGAATGTACAAAAATGACAACTACAGGAATTTACAACTACAAGAATCTACAGGAATTTACAGGTTTTGCAGCCAAAAAGTTGTTCTTTTTGGACGTAGGATGACAAATATTTAGCATATTGCAATGAGATAATTTTAAATTAAAATGTGTACCTGATCGCTATTATAAAGAAGCGTCTTTGTTTAAACTTTAAAGAAATTGTAGAATATTAAAAGACAATAATGAATAATCATTTATAACGCTCCTTTCCCAGGCGGAAATATTATATATAGTTTATATATAGTGTGAAGTATTATATATAATATTCATTTGTTTTATATATTTTTTATATAAAACAAATGAATATTATATATAATACTTCACACTATATATAAACTATATATAATATTTCCGCCTGGGTTTGGTCGGTCCTCAACCAAAAGAAATTCATTTTCCAACAAACAGTTGTATTTTTAACAAACAAAAAATAATATTGTACCAAAATGGACGAATTTTAAACGAAAGATGTAAATTTTCAATTATATAGTTAAATTGTCTACCAAATTGTAGAATTTTCTAGCTGAAAATACGAACTTTCTGTAAGAAAATTGATTTTTCAACAAAAGATTCTATTTTCAACCGAAGTAGAATAATTTTCAACCAGACATTGCATTTTTAAGCAAAAGAGGTAAAGTTTCTACAGAAAAAAATGAATTTATAAACGAAAAAGAGGAATCAGAAGAAAATTCAAAACAGTTTAATTTTCAACCATGAAAAGTATGGCAGAATAATTTAATTTTGAACCTAGCTAATTTTCCATTGAACACTTTTTTATTTCGGATTATCGGATTTTGAAAATTTCCAATTAAAAAGCATATAATTTTCGAAGTGTGTAGAGTAATTGAACTTTAAAGGTTCACAATATTTTTTGAAAATTTAAAATTCTACAATTTTAAACCGTAAAAATGACAGTGACTTTTTTTTACAGAAATCACACTTTTTAGTCAAAAAATCTATCCAATCACTTTAAATGTCACTTGACACTACATAATATGATACTTCCCTGCAAGAAACGTAAAATTCAAAAGTATTGTTTCGCATTTACGATTTGTTTCCGTGAAGTCTGTTATGTGTCAGTTTCGCATTGGAGGTTAGCCGAAAGCGTTTAAATGCGATACTTCTTATATAACATTAAATTCCTGAATGCGTTTGAATACGAAAGATAAAATTTTTTGCACGCAATGCTTTTTAATGCGAGACTTCACATTCATTTTAATGCTTTCTAATGCGACCGAATGAGAGAAAATTTCAGAGCGAAATGAAAACTTTTTAAATCGAGAGTTCGCATTACTTTGAATCCGTTTGAAAGCGAAAGAATGAGACACATTTTTTGAGCGAGGTAAAAGCTTTTCAATGCGAAAGTTCGCATATGTTTAAATACTTTTGAATGCGATAGAATAAGACGAAATTTGTTATCGAGTGAAAACTTTTTAATGCGAGAGTTCGTACTAGTTTGAATACTTTTCAATACGAAATAATGATGGAAATGTTTCGGTTGAGTGAAAACTTTTCAATACGAAAGTTCACATTAGTTTTAATGATTTTAAATGCGATCGAATGAGAAGAATATTGTGCGTGAATTGAAAACTTTTTAATGCGAAATGTCTCATTGGCTTAAATTTTGCAAATTCCAAAAGTTATTGGAATACTTTTGAATGCGTAACCGCGGATTAAAATTTTATTCAATATTTTATAAAGTGTTTATTTATTTATTAATATTTATATATTTATTCTACATTATTTTTAAAAAGTTTTACAATAAACAGGAACCGCTTGATGACTTTTATACTTTTAAATGCGGAAGATCCACAACTGCCATCTCGCATTCGGCGTCTTGAAGTTTAATGCGAACCAATACTTTGTAATGCGAATCATAGACACTGCCGTTTCGCATCCAGCGTGATGAAGTGTAATGCGAACCAGTACGAACTAATACTTTTAAAATCTTTTTTTCGGAACAGAAAACAGAATTGAATCGCATTCAAAATGTCAATACATTTTAATACTTTTCAATACGACGTTTTTTGCAGGGTTATCAATTACATATTTATCATCTTTGACATTTATATAATTTTAATTTAAAATTATATTTTTTAATGCGAAATTGTAAAAAAGTTAATCTTGGAGGCCTTGAAACTAAAGCTTTTTTTTTGCTTCGAATTCAAATATTAAAAATTTCACGACAATTTCGCTGTTAAACCTTTAACAATTTCTCATTAGAGCTTTCATCGTATGTTTTAAATACAATGATTTCAGATGTAAATGTAAAGCAATTTCAAAATGAAAAGCTTAAAATTGTGCAATTTCAAACACTAGAATCATATTATGGTAAGTGTGCGTACTACTGCGGATGCTCTGATTATTGCGGTTTCAAAGATAAATAATGATTTAGAATGTTTTAAATGTATATAATGCTTTGAAACAATTCAAAAAATTATTATGTGATATATTTTTAATTATCATCAATAAGTCAACTCCAGTTACTATGTTTCTAACTAATTTGTTGCAATTTGAATCTGGCATGCTGCCGATACTGATAGTTTTTACCAAATCAGTATTTGGCACACGCTTTGCCTTGTTGCATGTTTTACTGCGGCTTTCCAGGCGCTATATCATAACCTCAAAACTAACCTTACTTAGTCGCCAGTGATAATGCCTGTCAGTGCCTCAGTGTGTCTTTCACCTAAGTGATTTTTAGTCCATGTGATCAAAAATATAAAACATAATTACAAGGATTAAATTTCCTAAATTATTGGTAACTTCACTTAAAATAAAATAGCAGTATTACCAGCGCAGTAATAGGGTTACCGCAGTAGTTGACGCTCGGTAGTTCATGCAAAGCCGCAGTAATATCTACACGGAACATTTTTTTAGATTCGCATTTTTCACGGAAATCTATTTTTTTTTCATGTTCTAACGACTGAATTCTATTAACTAAATACCAAATATTTCTTCACGAATTAATGCGTAACGAATTTCTCATTCAAACACTTGTTTTTTATCTTTAAAAGTCGTCTTGATTTTTTTCCCGCAGTAGTACCCACACTTACCCTATAGCAATCTCGTTTTATATTCTTTTTTTTATATTTCAATTTTCAATGTGAAATCTTAAAATTGTCACACTCCTAACAAAAAATTTTTGCAAACGAAATAGGCCTACAAATTCTTTAATAACGTTTAATCGGCTAAAAAATTGTAGTAATTATTTGAAATATGTATTAAATATAAAAAATCTGGAGTTTAAAACTGACCATCTGAGTTTGTACATTTCATTTTTCTCCGTATATTACAAAAGATTAAAAAGAATTCCTTCTATGTATTTCTAAGAAAATATCATTTTACCGTCGTAAGCATTTTCTGATAATATTTGAAATTGATTAATGTCATAAAATATTCAACAATAAGAATTAAAGAATAATTTTGGAATTGTAATGCAAACTGTTGCATCACGGATGACAATTTTCGCCAATGTACTAATGTGCTTTAAAAGTATACCTTATACAACAAAATGGAGTTGTACCATGTAGCTTCATATTTTTGTGAAGAAACAAATTTATTAACCCAGTAAGAAAACTGGAAAAATAAAGTTACGAATCGTGACGTGCGTATATACTTGATCCATTTCTAACATTTTCAAGGACAGTAAATAAAGTCTGGCCATATTATAGCAATAAAAGTAAGCCTTACGCACTGCTTTTTCTATACTGTAATGCGATAAAGCAGCTACTTTCCTTAAAAATATGTATATAGATAAAAAAATTGCCCCTACACAAAAAAAAGAAAAATTTTTTTTTGATTTTAAAAAATTCGGGTCAAATTTTGA
>CAKNYM010049889.1:23431-71346 GCA_932195095.1 Andricus curvator
TCACACACATGTATATTAAATCTCATACAGATTTTTCTAACAGTGTACACTAACTTGCTGAAAATCAGACTGCAGTTTTTAAATTTTGTGGAGCGAATCGGCGAACAAATAAAAACGGCACAGAAAGCGGCAATGCGTTCCAAAAGCGACTGGATACTGGGTAGTATCCAGTAATGGTATATATATATGGGGCATAATTTCTGAAGTGTACCCACCTCGAAAATGAAAGTTGTCCGATCGGGCTGAAAATTGGCCCAATTGTAGTCCTATTAGATAGTACTCTTCACACCAAAAATTAATTAATTTTGATAATTATTTATCAAAGTGGAGGGGGTACAATTTTTGGGTTTTTCAAGCAAAGCCTTAGTTTCAAACGTTTGTAAATTTTGTCCTATTACCTCAAACAAAATTTCACCTCAAATATTTTTGATAGATTTTTTCACAAACTTTCTGGTGGTGATAACTATTTTTGGAAAAAGTCAAAATTTGACCCGAATTTTTGAAAATCAAAAAAAAATTTGACTTTTTTTCAAATACGGGCACTTTTTTTTTCTTCAAAATATTTTTAAAAGAAAGCTGAGATTTTTTCCTATAAGACCCCCAATTTTCAGAGTGGCAAATTAATTCGTCTTCGAGTAATAGAACGATACGTAAAGAAGATGCCGTGATAGGGCGGGTGGCGCGCGATTTACCCTAGTGCGCTCACGCCGAGGATCTTTGTGCAACGCTTTAGTGCCAGTTTTTCAAGTTAAGTAATATTATATGCTACAAGAATGACTGCTCTCTGCATTTTCAGGGTGAAATTAACAAGGCCTGCATTACGGTCAGTCGAATGATGCCAGGGATGAAAGACTTTGTGTCGATCAAGAATGATGATGGAACTCGTTCACATGTTCAGAAAAGGTTACTACTGTGTAATCTCAACGAGTTATATGCTCAATTTACGTCAGAACACGTAGGCCTGAAGATCAGTATTTCGAAATTCACAAAACTCAGACCTCGTCATTGTGTTCTAGCAGGAAGCAGTGGCACTCATAATGTGTGCGTTTGCGTGCATCATGAGAATGTCAAGTTGATGTTAAATGAAATAAATATTCAACATTTAACAGAGGATACTGACATGGTGCTCACAAATTATCACGACTGTCTGGATGCTATTGTATGTCCTAACTCTTCAAGTTCCTGTCATTTAGGAGAGTGTGAAAACTGTCCAGGTACTGCGAACTTGAAAGATAACATCACAAAAGCTTTTGATGAACATTGTATAAATGAAGTGAGATTTGAAATTTGGTTACAGACCGACCGATGTAGTCTGAAAACTCTGGTAATGGATACTGATGAATTCCTAGATGATTTATGTGAAAGGCTGTTGAAATTAAAAACTCATCACTTTATTTCAAAGGAGCAATCATCTTTTTTCAAAAACCTGAAGGAAAATTTATTGCCCGGGGAGTTTTTGATTTGCTTCGATTTCGCTGAGAATTACGCCTTCATAATTCAGAATGCAGCGCAATCATTCCACTGGAATAACGACCAAGCTACAATATTCACTGTGGTGATTTATTATAAAAAAGATGGAGAGCTCAAGCACGTAAGTATCGCAATCATATCTGATAACTTAGCTCACGACACGGTGGCTGTTCACGAGTATCAAAAGATAATAGTAGATTACTTGAAAACTCATTTCAGGCCAAAGAAAATTTACTATTTCACTGATGGTGCGGGGCAACATTTTAAAAATAAGAGTAGCTTTGTTAATCTCCAAGCCCATGAAGAAGATTTTGGTATCCAAGCTGAATGGCACTTCCATGGTACATCTCATGGTAAGGGTGCATGTGATGGTATAGGAGCGAATATAAAGAGACAAGCAGCACGTTCAAGCTTACAATGTTCTCCGAAAAATCACATACTCACTCCCCATGCTTTGTTTCAGTGGGCAAAGAGTAACTGTAAGGAAACCGAAATTTTTTTCAGCAGCAAAGAAAATCATGCCTTAGCCACCGAATTACTGAAAGCCAGATTTGACAAAGCTGTCACTATACCAGGTACATTACAGTATCACGCTTTCATTCCCACTCAAAATGGAAAACTTCAACTCAAGAAGTTTTCGTCCTCTGAGAAATACGACATCTTTTCGAATGGCAAAAAAACAGAAACCGCAAAAGAGGCCTGCAAAGAAAACAACTGTTGAAACTATCACCAAAAAATCAAACAGAAAGACACATAATATTACTATATAATATTACTTAACTTGAAAAACTGGCACTAAAGCGTTGCACAAAGATCCTCGGCGTGAGCGCACTAGGGGAAATCGCGCGCCACCCGCCCCATCACGGCATCTTGTTTACGTATCGTTCTATTACTCAAAGACGAATTAATTTGCCACTCTGAAAATTGGGGGTCTTATAGGAAAAAATCTCAGCTTTCTTTTAAAAATATTTTGAAGAAAAAAAAGTGCCCGTATTTGAAAAAAAGTCAAATTTATTTTTGATTTTCAAAAATTCGGGTCAAATTTTGACTTTTTTCAAAAATCGTTATCACCACCAGAAAGTTTGTGAAAAAATCTATCAAAAATATTTGAGGTGAAATTTTGTTTAAGGCAATAGGACAAAAGTTACAAACGTTTGAAACTAAGGCTTTGCTTGAAAACCCCAAAAATTGTACCCCCTCCACTTTGATAAATAATTATCAAAATTAATTAATTTTTGGTGTGAGGAGTACTATCTAATAGGACTACAATTGGGCCAATTTTTAGCCCGATCGGACAACTTTCATTTTCGAGGTGGGTACACTTCAAAAATTATGCCCCATATATATATACCACCTATTTCGCGCGGTCGAGAGACGTGATTACAACGCATACGTTACCCCGATCCCGGTGAAATCCCGCGTTTGTCTTTATGACAAAATCTTAACTATATATTACATACAAATAAACAATATTCAACATATCATCAGTTTAATTAAATGTTTTAAAAATCATTTCTCTATCTCTAGCTAGCAAAATGAAAATGTTTATTTGTACTCTACTCTTCACTTTTATATCTTTTCATTCTGTTCGTAAGTAGAATATAATATAATACCAAATCAATAATGTATTCATATATCTATAAATTCAACAACTGGTTTTGCGTGAAGCATATATTATATTCAATTCAAATTCGCATTTCACTTTTAAACAGTTAGAACATACGTTATTATCATATTTGTGTGTGTTTCATCTTCTGCGTAATTATACATTATACACGTATTTACCGAAAATAAACCTTATTAATCGTTATCAAATGATTCATTATAAATTATTTGTTACCTTTCATTATAAAAACTTTTTTAATCCAAACAAAGTACTTTCGTAAAATTTTTAGTTCGATGCATGGCAATATTTTCAGTTTTAAAGATTTGAAACATATGTTAGCAAACATTCTCTAAAAATTTAGTGGTTGCAGTAACCAACCGGCATCGGCAATCGGGAGAACTGGGTTCGAGTCCCAGTGGAGCGAAAGAGGATCTTTTTTTCATAGAATATTTTCGTCAGTTAATCCTGTAATTAAGATTTACGGAAAAAATGTTACATTCAATGAAAATATTTTGCTACACAGGTTAGAAAATTGAAAAATTACTTTCTAATTTCGCCAATAACTCGTCCGAATAATTGACGGATCCATCTCTTCCCGTTTTCATCCCGCCCAACGAATTTGAATTTCAACCTCTTCCTGCCTCTTTCCTATTTCACTCAAAAACGTTTTCAGCCACAACCGAAATGTAGCTGACACCTGGAAGAAGTATAAGAGTGATATTTTATTATAACTCTTTAATATAGCTTAAACTGTAATGTTTTCCAGCATGTGTTGCAAAAATTTTACATTAAATCTTATAATGACGAATCCTTTAAGTTTTCGAGAAAAACGCATTTAAAGTTGGCGGTTGCCATAAGCGCACATCTTATACCTTTTCTTTGGAAATGAAATATACCTACTTCCGGTTGCTCTTGACATGCGTATAGCTGATAGATTCAATATAGGTCCTAAGAGATTTCCCCATGGAAACAAGAAAATAATCATTTTGACTCTGACTTAGAACAGCGCCAAGTTTTCTTGAAAAGCGGCTTTTCAAATTTCCAACCTTAAAGTTCCCCGACGACTCATTTTTTTAATTAAGATATTTCATCCTTAGATTAAAATATCGGAAATTATTCCGGCTATATGCTTCACTCGTAACTCTATACCGACAAAATGTGCTCTTTCCTTGCAGAAGGTCACGTATAAACAATCATTAAATTTAAAAGTGAAACTTTTAACACACACTGAACCCAAACTTTGGAAAAATACTTTGTGTCTAAAATTCCTTGTTTTTTCTGTGAATGTTTAAAGGCTACTCAAAAATAATGTTTCAAAAAGCACTACATCTATCGTGAAGTATTTTCAAAGCCAGAACACCCGACGAAAGCTTGGCTAGCACCCGGAAAAAAACTTCGCGTGCCTAAATTCACGTGATATTATTAACTGACTTTGTAATTACATTTAGGATATCTTTATTTCGGTCTAGCAACTTTGGTTCCGCTAACAAAATTAGTTATTTAAAAATTCCTATACTTTTTCTTACAGAATCAAGTGCAATGCCGCCACATCGTGAGCAGCTACCTCCTACTGTAGCATACCTCAATGGACATCCTACTGGACTGTTCATAGGAGGAGTGATTCGACAATTCCGAACAAATCCTGCTGAAACACGTAATTTCAAAATTAAAATACAATTCGCCCTTCGAGTGTTTTATACACGGAAAAAAGCTAGGTTTGCTTTTCCTGCGTCTTCTTTTTTCCACTCTCTAAATATGAATTAGTGAAAATCTCACTAGTTGAATTAGTAAATGTATGGTTCACTAACCGAATAGTAATATTTTGATGTTTTACTTTTAAAATAGTAAATATTTAACTACTAAATTATTAAAAGTTTTACTAATCTCAATTAGTAAACATGGTTCACTATTATTTAGTAGCTTGGCTTTACTAATTAATTAGTAACCTAGCGTGATCACTAACGAATTAGTGAACTGCAACGATTTCGACCAATTAGAAGACATTTCCTCATATGACATTCCGCGCCACTTGATGCCACGCTATTTGAGGTTCGCATTGTGTTATCGTGAAGTCACAAAAAGTGTTAAATTGTATAGTTCATAATTTTGTTAATGAAACGATTTATATTACTGGTATTGTGTAAGTACAATGATCAAACATATATTAATCTAATGATTAAATTGTATGATATTATAATATCACATTATAATTATTAAAATAATTTTAATTTATAATTTAACTTTGAGGTTGGGTTTATCAAAACAAAACTTTTAATTCCAATGATTCCAATGATTCTAATGAAACAAGAAAACATTCGGAATACGCAGGATGTGTTATATTAACAATGTTTTTTACTTTAGTTATTATTAGGTGGATCATTGTCGTTTTCCAGCGAAAATGTCCAAATGCTTTGATGAGGCTGAAAAGCTTACCGCACAAGAGTTGGCGAATGAGTTGTGTCAAGACACAACCTTATTTAGATGAAGATTCGTCAAGAATTTGGATAAGTATAAAAACATTATTAATGACAAAACTTGAGTATATATTTTTGGTATGTATCTTTAATATCGACTGTTATCGGGAACGCTTTTTATCAGGGTTGACACTGAATGTCGGTTTTAAAATTCGCGAAAAAATTGGTAGTTTTTTGAGACCGGGAAACACCGAGAAATGACCATTCATTTTTTTACAGAATATTTAACAAATTTTCAGAAGAAAAATTTATCTCTCAATATTTCTTAAATGTTAAGTTCAGTTATTAACTTCTTCAATTGCGATACCATTCAGTTTACAATGTGTAATTCTCAAATCTTTTACTTTAAACATTTTGCACTTTAGATTTTTATTTTTAAGCGTACATTTTTAATTTTATGAATTTAAAAATTCAGTTTTCAAGAGTAAACAATTAAAAGCGTTTGAAATTGAACATTTCTGATGAAAAAAGTTTTTAGTTCATCAAGTGTAAACATAAATTAATTTATGATTTTTTAAATTCAACTTTCCTCAAGGTATTAAAAGTGGAAAATAAAAATTTCAAAATTAAAGAGTTTACAGATTTTAACGATAATAATTTAAATGTTTCAATTCGAAAGCCTCAGTAGTTCAACAAATGTAAACGTTCAATTGAAACTTTATAAACTATTTTTAGTTTTGAAATAACTTCACATTTGGTCGAAAATTCACCTTTTGTAATAAAAAATTTAATTTTCTTGATTAAAAATTGAAATGTTTCGTTTAAAATTTATTCTATTTCGTTAAAAAATTATTTTTATACTGAAAATTTAAGTATTCTATTTTTGGTTGATAACTCATTTCGTTTGTTAAAAATTGAGCTATTTTCTTGAAAATGAATAAAGCTTCATCATTTTAGTTGAAAATTCATTTCTTTGGTTGAAAATAAGTTTTTTTTCATTACAAAATTAATTGTTTCAACTGTAAATTGAACTATTCTCTTTCCAGTCAGAAAACTTTAATGTTCTCTGCTGTTTTCCGCAATCATATTTTTATACTAACTCACCTGAGAGCTTTTGCTATGTTGCCAGAAATATTGCTCAATCCAAATTTTTCTACGGGAAAAAGCAATACAAAATTGTAGTCAAATAAGGGTACTTTGTCTAGCAATATGAAAAAGGTTATTCATTTGCAGATCGCAGAAACTAATTTTGGTGTCAATAGGCAAGGAATCGACAACGTTAATCGACCAAAGAGTACCATTCCAAGCCCAGATCTTCTTCGCCTACTACCAGAATCATCAAATGTTGCAAATTTTATTTAGGAAGTGCAAAAGAAATAAAAGAGAGAGTTGATGTGTTGTCAGGATTACGAGCTTTTTAAAAAAACTTAAAAACTCGAGCATATAGGCAATATGAAAATGATAAATTACAAAGTGGCCGTTTTAATCAAAGAAAAAATTCCCGGTCATTTTCCTGATTTTTCCCGGGTCACAAAAATTTTTCACGGTCAATGAAATTAAAAAATTTGAACTCTAAGAATAAAAATTTTACATTTGAAGTAATAAGAACTGAGCTGCAAATTTCGAAGTACTCAAAGTGGAACTCTTGAATTTTAAACTTTTAAAATTGAAGTTTAAAAGTTTTTCAATTACAAAATTTCGCATTCAAATGCTCAATAATTTACACGTATAAAATGGAAGCTAGTAACACTTTTCAAGTGAACAATTTCAAATTGAATGCAGTTTAACCGCCAAATTAAAAATTTGAAACTTTTATAAATTGTCGAGTTCAAAGATTTAGATTCAGTTCCAAAAATATAAATCCACGTTATCATTTTTAATGCTCTAATTTAAAGAATCAATCAATGAATTAAAATTTTTTGAGAATTATATCATTTTTAACACTTTTAAGCTAGTACTTTTATCTTGAATAGTTTAAAAATTCTTAAAATGCTTCCACATTAATTTTTAGAAATTTCGTAAATCTCTCAATATTTTCCTAAAATTAATTTAAAAAAATAAAAAATCATTTTCAATTTTCCTAGAAATCTTAAGGAAATGATTTTATTCTTTTGAAGCCTTTCACAATTCTTAAAAAGCTTCTAAAGTTTTCGTTCGAACTCTGCAAAAATCTATATTTTGTTTTAAATTAGACTGTCAGCTATTTGCACCCAAATGTCGGTACGAATAGCCAGATTTTTTCGGTACACGTAGACACTTCGTCTAAATTATTTTAAATAATTTCAAATTTTTAATTAATTCTGAATTTTTCAAAACTTCTGAATATCGCTTCAACTTACTCGAATTTTTTCTAAGAATAATAGGTGTTCAATTATTATTTATACGTAATATTCAAAGTTTAGTTTTTTTGTTTCGTTTTGAATACCTGATTTATAATTACTGATTTTAAATGAACAGTCAGATATTTCTAAATATGAAGTAATTGTTCTTTATCTTAATTGAAAAATTCGAAATTGAATTGTTTAAAAATGGAATATTTTAGACTGAAATAATATTTAAAATTTAATAAAAGCTTTCAATTATGAATATATCATTTTGAAGTTATTTTGAAATTGAAACTAGACAGTATATAAAGTTTCAATAGGGTGTTTACATTTGTTTAACTATTAAGACTTTACAATTGAAACAGTTTAATTTTTAAAGCAAAAATCTGGAAATTCGGAAATTGAGAACTGATTTCCAATCGTCTTATAAAATCAATTATCACTCACTTTTTAGTCTTCAAAGTACAGTAAAAATTCTTTAAATTAAAATGTACATTTAACAATTAAAATCTAAAATTGAAAATTTTTAAAGTGGAAGACTTTCGAATTACGCATTCTAAACTGAATGATATCATAATTTGTAAAATTCCTGGTCAAAAAATAAATTCACTGTCATTTCCCAGTTTTTCCCGGTGTCATAAAATTTCCGGTCCAGCGGCCACCCTGAAATTATCATATTATTGTTCTATTTAACTATGGCCAGTAGACAAAAAGTAATTCAAGATCAATTTATTTAATTACTATCACCTGGCGAAAACCACAACATCATTGAATATCTATGTACTTTTTCGTTTTCAATTTTCCGTTTTATTGTCAATAAAACTTACATGAATTTTTATCAGTGGATATTTTTTGTATTCTACCATTTTTTATGATCTCCTTTCAATTTATATTTATTTTGAAGGAATTAATTTTTTCACTGAACAATTAGTGCATTTTCACTGTATAATTAGTGACTTTCCACTCATCAATTAGTACACACTGCAATGGCACGCACTACTAATTGCTTAGTGGAATTTCACTAATTTCATAAGTGGACAATTTCCACTAATCAAATTAGTAGTTTTCTACTAATCGTTAGTGACCGACTTCTCTCTAATTGAATTAGTGAAATTTCACTATCAATTAGTGAAATTTCACTAATTAAGATTTAGAGAGCAGGTCTTACTTCAGTCGTTGCCGCGGCAACTATATATAACTTTCTTTTGTTCAAAAATTTACCTTTATATCTGATTTAAAATGAGCTTAATTTTTTCGTTTGTAAACCAGTGTTTAGCCGAAGTAAAGTGCCAAGAGGCACATGTATTAATATTAACCGACTAAAACTATTACGGAAGGAAATAGATATGTGAAGTGAAATTTATGGATCATATATTTTAAACATATTGTTCTCTATAGCTTAGTGGGCAGAATAACCGACCGGCAATCGGAAGACTTGAGTTTAAGTCTCAGCCTAGCAAAGGAGGAACTTCTTTCCCCAGCATATTTTTTTCAGTTAATGCTCTAATAAAGATTTTAAGAACAAATGTAACCTTCAACGCAAATCTTTTGCCTCCACCGGTTATAAATTTGAAAAATTACTTTCTAATTTCACTAATAACTGGTTCGGATAAATGGCTAAACAATCTCTTCCATTCCCATCCCTCCTCCTTTGAATTTCACCCTGACCCTTTACTATTCCATTCCACCACCTCTTCACTCAAAAACCTTTCCAGCTACCACTATATTTCCAAATGAGAGATGCCGAAATGTGATTGACACTTGGAAGAGAAAGTATAAAGTTACATTTGATAAAAACTCTTCATGACAGTCTAACCTGAAAATTTTTCCAACATGTGGAGACCCTAGAATCACAGCCAGAAAAAAAATTTCCTTCATTCAATAAAATCGTTTTGGTGGCCAGAAGTGGCAAGACAAATTCCAGGCATTTTAAGCCCCGGTATTTTTTAGTTTGGAACTTCGAAAAACTACTTTTCGAAAAAAAATTATATAAAGTTGGCTAGTGTCATAAGCGCACGTGTTATACTTTTCCTTCAGACATAAAATATACCTACTTCCGGTCTTTAGTTAATTATTTTTAATAATAACTTTGACGTCCTGCGGACGCCCACGTATGTAACAATGGTTTTGAGATGTTGCATACATAATAAAAATCAATAAGGTTTGAACCTATATTTTTGCCAACTTATCCTCAACAAATGTCACCTTCAGTCAAATTATTTTTCGTAGTTTTACCTCACATATATTTTCATTTGTCTTTGTATCTAAAACATTTGTCTCATTATATTATAAATAATTGAATTTGAAACTGAAACTTTTGACGCGCACCGTACCAAAAATGTTGCCAAAATGCTTTGTTCCTGAAATTCCTTGTGGGAAATTCCTTGCTTTTCATGGGTATGTTTGAAGGCTACATAAAAATAATGTTTTGAAAAGTACTACATCCATCGTGACGCATTTTGAAATCCAGAACACCGGACGGAAATCCTGCGCTAGCACCTGGAAAAAATCTTCGCATGCCTACATTCACAGTGTTATTATTAACTGACTTTGCAATTACATTTAGCATATTTTTATTTTGATCCAGTAACTTTGTTTTCCTTGAAAACATTCTTTATTAAAAAATCCCTATATGTTTTCTTACAGAATCAAGTCCAATGCCGCCACATCATGAGCAGTCGCCACATCGCGAGCAGCTACCTCCTACTGTAGCGTACCTTAATGGACACCCTTTCGGACTGTTAATTGAAGGAGTGTTTAATCATTTCCGAAGAAATCCTTCTGAAACCGGTAATTTCAAAACTAAAATACATTCCACCACTCGGGTGTTTTATAAAACTAGTGTTTGCTCAAAGTAAAGTGCCTAGAGCCACACATATTAATATTAGCCAACATTGCTTATATTCTCAGCCTATATCATTTTCTTGAACCAATAAAAAAGTGTTGGGATATTCAGAAAAAAATTCAAAATATAATATCGTTGAAATTATTACTAGATTCACCAATTCATACAATTTAGTATATATAAGTTAATGATTTTTTTTATCTTTAAATCAATCATGATTATATTTTTATTACAGGATCACGTCGACAATGGCTACTACATCAACAACGGTTACATCAACAACCGCCATCAGGGCTATTTCTTCTTAATGATGACGATGTAGTGTACCGTGGTCCAGATCCTATTGGAAAAGTCATAGGAGAGACGGTTTTCGAAATTGGACCAGACGGTAATTTAAAAACTGAAACACAATCTTAAACAAATATTAGAGAATTCTACCTAAACGTCTAGTTTTTTTTCTCATTAAGAAGTGTTTCCAGAGGTAGCCAAGATGCGTTTCCCGCCTCACCCCCTCCTAAGGTTTAAATTCAAGTATGTACGGCTAAATGAAGAGGGACATTTTGGGCCCAGAACGAATTCCCAAGGTTGAGAAATTAGGTACTTTTCGAGAGAAACGTATTTGAAGCTGGCGAGCTCCATAAGCGTTAATGTCAAATTTTATCTTTAAGAAGCATAATACAAAAATATAGAACAACGTTCAAAGCACGAAGTAGTATAAGGAGATCCAACTCTAATATAAGGATATCCCCCATTTTTCCGTGCCCACTTCCTATACTCCTATAGCATACCCACAGGATACCAGATTAAGTATTGTAGCGCCTCTCATGAGAAAATTTGAAACTGTTGAAAACCAACGGCAAAACCTATGTTATGACGGTCTTCCGCAAGAGGCGCTAGAATACGTTATCTGAAGTGCTATAGGATTTGGGCACGGAAAAATGGGGGCACAATTTTCCGAAATGGCCCATAGAGTTTGATCTCCTTATACTACTTCGTGGTTCAAAGTATAAACCCTGCATGAAAACTTAAAAGGACCATTTTGATCCCACCTCACAAAGACGCAAATAACTCCTAAAATAATGCGACAATATGGTATCTTTTCATTTGTACGTACATTAATTATTATCATTCTTATCTTTTCAAACGGATGGGGAAATGTAACCTTTAAACGTCCCCAACGAAAAAAAAGATAAAATTTCTTCCTCTGGATCCACCCCTAGAGTGTTTTACAAAACGATTTTTACTCCAAGTACAGTGCCTTAGAGGCACATTTTGATATTAACCGACCTTGCTGAAACTTTTAGTATATATACTTTTTCTGAAAAAGTAATCAATAAAATTTAGGATTGAGGAGAAAAATTCAAAATTCAATTTCTTAGACAATTATTAGTATACTCGCAATTCAGTACAATTTATTAGATGTACGGTAATGATTTCTTTAACCTTTAAACTAATTTATTATTATATATTTCTTGCATAAGTAGGTGAACCAATAAGCATCATGCGTCCTGAAGAAGGTGATTTATTGTTACGCAGTGGAGCTCCTGTTGCAAAATATGAGGATCATATGTTTCGAGCGTGGAGTCCGCAGGGATGAGATGCACTTCCAGATCCAGCGGATAATTAAAAAAATAAAAGACGATCTAAAACAAATATATTATTAATCTAAAGGATTCGATTTTTTCTTAATTATAATGAGTATTTCAGGGATGTATAAACTGTTCTTCATCCCACGTTATGATAAATACAACCCGTACTTAAAGCCACCTGCTAATATTGACTTATTTTCATAAATTAATTTATTAAATTAGTTTGAAATTATTTAATTTTTAATGATTAAAAAAATTAACCTTATAGTTTTTCAGAGAATCGAGTGAAGAACGAGAATTTCCAGAGTTATGGAAAGAAGGAGTAGTGGTGCCGATAGTGAAGAAAGGCAAAGGGGAGGAGGTTAAAGATTGTAGGAAAGTAGGTTAAAGTTGAGGAAAAAAGATAGAGCCACTTAATCAGACTGGGTTTAGAAAAATAATGGGGAAAATGGGTAACATATATTTTCTAAATTATATGATAAATAAAAGAATTAAAGGCGGCGTTTGACTCCTTGTACCGAGTCGAGATAGAATAAGTTATGGTAAAATAGGGGATACGAGAGGGCTTAATAAAGAGAGTATATCGAAAATTTTCGGAGAGATAAAATGCAGAGTAAAGGTAGGAGAGCAAGTAAGAGATTGCTTCTTGTTAGTGAGAGGGGTTTAGAAGAAGAAATGAAGAGAAAAGGATGGGGAGGTGTTATGATAGGAGAAGAAAAGATATATACAATGGCATCCGCGGACGATATAGTGTTGATGGCAGAGGATGAAGAAGAGATGATGGGCCTAATTACAAGATTGGAGAAATACTTAGATGGAAGAAAGTTGAATTTAAATGTAGAAAAGACAAAGATAATGAGGTTTAGAAAAGGGGCGGCAAGAAAGAAATAATGGACTTGGAGATGAAAGAAAGTAAAGTTAGAAGAAGTAAAGGAGTTCAAATATTTGAGATATACCTTATAAACAAATGGAAATCATAGGGCTCATATGAGAGAAAGGATAAAGAAAGCAGCCGGGGTAATGAAACAGATATGGGGAATAGGAAAAAGAAGGTTAAAAAAAGATTGGAGAAGGAGAATGTGGTTATTTGATACGCTGATGAGGCCGGTATTAGATTATGGAGCGGTGATATGGGGAATGAAGGGAAAAAAAAGATTGAGAGTTTACAAGAAAGGTATATAAGGTGGACGCTAGGGGTAGACTGAAGGATGTCTGGATATATGGTGAGAGAAGAAGCGCAAAGGGATAAATTAAGTACCAGAGCGGGAAAGAGGGCATGGCAATTTGAAACGAAATTAAGGGAGTGAAAACGAGGGTAGTTAGCGAAAAAGTGTTTAAAGGAGTTAGAAGATAGAAGACGGTTTTTCAGTGCTAGAGATATAGAAGAGGGGAATGCAGTAAGCTATGAAGAATTGGAGAGAAAGGATAGGAAAAGGCAATTAATAGAAAGATGCGGGAAATGCTTGACGAATCAAAATATAATAAATGGTATAAGATGATGAAAAACGAAAGAGTACCACATTATTTATAAAAGGGATGTGGAGAGAGCAGATGGACCAGAATAGCAAGATTTAGATTGGAAAACGAGGTCAGGGAGGGGATGTATTGGGAAAAAAAAAAAGAAAACAGAAAGTTCAGAATATGTGAGTGAGAGGAGGAAACATGGGGACATGTATGGAAAAGTTGTAGGAGAGGAATGGAAGATTAAGTAAGCTGGAAAGAGAATGTGGTTAAGATACCAAGAGAGGGTGGAGTGGTTGAGGAGTGGATAAAGGAGTTGGCGGGGGCTAGAAGGGCAAATGAGAAAGAATGAAAGAATGGATGTGGAAAAATGGCAAAATAAGAATGAGATAGAAGAGAAGTGAAAGAAAAAGAAAACGGAAGTAATTTATATTAAAAGCGTAAAGATTTGTAAGTAGCAATTATTGAGTAGTATAAGTAGATTAAGATGCGGATGCGCTCGCTCTCTCTTGCTCGCTCACTTGCTTTCGATCAATCGGTCACTCCTTCCACAATAAAATTGCGCTATATATAATATAGAATTAGGGATCCAGATATAAGAATTGATGCAAATAGTTGTGAATATTTGTGAATAGTAAGGCTAAGACAATATCAAATTTGTCGATGTTCTTGTAAGAAACGGAGGTCATGTAAACCCTTAGGACATATTATAAAATAATACGTTAATGAATAGTATTATTGAAGAGATTGAAGTGGTTAACTGATAATAAGGAATAAAAGTTGTTATATAATTTGTACCTTTGGACTAAAGTTCAGTAAATATTGATTGTTTAATAAGAATAAAAAGTGACTTTGGACATAAATTAACAATATAATACAAATAATATTTATCGAATTTTGGTGACATCATTCCGTAATGATGAAATGCCACCAATTGCATCTTTACGATTTAAATACATTGCGTCAATTCAAATCCATTCAGGTGAATTCAATGATAGTTCTACCAATTGCATTTAGTTTCAAATGCTCATTTCAACATTTCCATTTAAATACAATTGGCCTTTTTTATTTACAGGGGATCCATCGCCCACGCAATTGACCGAAATAATGAGGATGATGTCGCATACGAACATTATCGGAAAATCAAAAAATAAAAAACAATGATAAACTAACATAATAAATAAGAAGATGTGCAATGGACACAAATACATTTTTGATAATCACATTAATCAAATATCACGTTTACCTCAGGATATCGACTGTCAGTAAATATCGGTAACAGGAATCTTGGATTACGATCGCCAAAGCTTACTCACTCTTACGCAAGATTCCTTGCACCTTCAATAAATCTCAAAATAATTCTTTTTATATTTGGAAGTCTCTACATGTGTCTTTATAACGATAACATGACTTTTTAAACATTTTTTATTGTTGTTTCTACCATTTTAATTATTCCATAACATTCTTTATCAAGCTGTTTTGTGACCTTCTAATTTTGTTCGTTCGGAAAAAATGTAAGAGGTGATAGTCTGCCACGTGACCAACTACATGTTATTATTTTCAGCAGCTTTATAATTTCAAAAATTAGTCAAAGTATAGATGCTTATAGGCACCTTGCGCCTACAAAAAAGGATTTCGTAGCCTATTAAGACGTAAATAAGTCGTTCAAACCTCCCCCTTCCATACTTTCCCTCCCCTACTCTCCCACATTTCCCTACTTCCCCTCTCCTACCCTACTTTCCCTCCCCACACTTCAACCTTCGCTTCTCCTCCCTTCCCCAACTTATTCCTCATATACTTCCCCCTCTCCACACTTCTCCCTTCTTCTACCCCCACGTTTCCTATCACTTCTCCTAGTTCCGCTCCCCTCACTTCCCAGAGTTGTGAGTTATAAGTTGTGAGTTATAAGTTGTGAGTTAGGAGTTCCCCTCACTTCCCCTTCTTGGAAAAAGTACGACGGACGGACAGACACCCTACCTTAACTATAAGGGTTTCTGCCTGGGGCTGTGGAACCGTAAAATTGACAATGTTGTGCTGAAATTTTGGGAAATGGTTCGAAATATATAAAGGAAAGTGTGTCCGTCCCACTTTAGTTTTTATTTTGTTTAAATAATGCAATGTTATTAATTTGATTTTAGCCGGAGCACTGAAGCCCTGTTCTCAGTTACATTTCAAGTTTAAAATTAATAAAAATGCACTTTTTAAACAAAATAAAATCTCGAGTGGGCCAGGCAAACATGCCCTTATGTACTTTGAACGATTTCTTAAAATTTCAGCAAAATATGTATATTTTCCTAATTACGAAGACACCGAATATAATAACATAATTGTTCACGTGACAGAAATTCACATTTTTTGAATTAAATTTATTAATTTAGCAATTTAATTAATAATAATTCAATTTTTATCAAAGTATTTATTAATTTAAATATTTTCTGTATTAGAGGATATAACTTTGATCGATATTGTTGATTTCCATTTTCACAGTATGTGTGAAGTGATTTCTCTTTGGATCGATCGTTACCATCTCCGATGATGATACAGATTCCTAGTAGAAATTCACATGTCCTTAACTTGCAGTTCAGCGCCAAATTTGAATTACAAGTTTAAACGCAGTTCTAATTTTTTTACCCTTTTCTCTAAAAAAAATTACTAGTATTGGATGAATTTTCGAATTAATAATTAGTATATACATATGCGACAGGTTTTACATTATTAAAGTGTAAAAAAAGAAATTAATTTTCGTTCAAATTAATTTCATTTATAACACAAGTTTTTACACTTTGATAATGGTAAACATATAGCAGATATAATATTTCTTATTTGTTCAAGAGTGATTTTTTCAATGAAATATAAAATAATGAGATATCAATAAGGGGCCTTCCATAAACCACGTGGTTTCTTTAGGGGGGGGGGGTCGACGAAAGGCCACGTCGGTCTTCATGGGGGAGGGGAAGGCGGAGGGTCACGAGTCCGAACCACGTGGTTTTACACTTAGGTGTCAAAAAAAAACACAGGGCCAGAAAACAGAAAAGTGTTTACTGAAAACCGTCCAAAAATATTATCACACAAAATAAATAAATTTTAACCCAAATACTTGATTTTTAAGCCAGAAAGAATAATTCTTTACTTCCCTCCCCAAAAAAGGAATTTTCAACAAATTACATGAATTTTCAATTAGAGGGCTTCTATAAACCACGTACCACCCTGGGCAGGGGGGGGGGTCTAAGAGGATGTACTCGCCATCGTATTTAAGCATTTCAGCGCTAATACTGTCTACACCAGCAGCCTTACCGTTTTTAAGTTCTTGATTATATCTCTAACCTCAGTGATACATACTTTTTCAATCGGGTTTTCTAATGCATTATGTTCTATGTGACAGTTCTGTTGCCCTATATCTTAACCTCCTAATAATTCTTTAAAAGAGTCTTTTAAAGCGTCTACTATTCCGTCTGTATCATATAGCATTTCACCTTTGCTGTTTCTCATGCTGACAAACTCTGTACTTTTACTTTCCTTCATCTCTATAAATAATAGTTTAATGGTACGTTCAAAGTCGTTTTGTAATTTATTCTCTTCTTCTGTTCTGATTTTATCTTTAGTTTCCTTGACTAGTCGTTTAACTTTCCTATTTTTGTGTCTGTAACCATTTTTGAGCCTATTTCTCTCCTCATCGCGAAGACCTGTGATGTTCAACGTTCTCTTGTACGCTTCTTTCTTTTCTTGTCGGGCTGCCTCAATTTCATCATTTCACCATGCATCACCAGATTTTCTTCCTACAACCGCCGTACCACACACTTCAATTGCAGTTTTAACAATGATATTCTGTAACAAAGTCCACGCGCCCTCTATATCTTTATTGCTTATGAGCGCTTCCCAAGTTGCCCTATCTATGCGTTCGCTTAACCTTTTTTGAAACTCTATTCGCACTTCCGGTTTCTGTAAATTTTCAATCTTGATTCGCGTTTGTTTTGTTTTTTTTTGTTCTCTTTCTTCTCCATCCTTGCCCTAAGTATCTTTTACTAGTTTTCTTAGTCTTTCATCGGCAACAATCAAGTCAATTATACTGCGATTATTTCCTTTAAACCAGGTGTACGTGTGGATCAACTTATTTCGAAACCAAGTATTTGTAATAAATGGGCCCTTTTCTAAGCACAAGCTACCTAATTTTTCCCCGTTATAATTTATTCTTGTTAGATCCCCAAACTTATTCCTGTCCTGGGTTGCATCCGGGACCCTTATTTTCCATGCGATCGACAATGACAATTTGAGAGAGACAAGTTCCTCTGGATTCTCTCTTGGACGGTGACAGCTTCTGACAACTTGTACACAAAGGAATATATATTGATTCTACATTGTCTCTTTCACGGTCGCGTATTGAAGCACGATATTATTTTTTCGAATTTATTCGAAACACAGAAGTTCAGTTCACTATTCAAAGGTTCACTTGAATACTGATATGAGGTTGCGAACACACGAAATGAAAAGTTCTATAGTCAAATTGACTCAGTAAAAATTTTGCTATGAGCACGAACTTTGCTTCAAGCGCGAAATTTGCTATAAAGCACGACAATTTGCTTAAGCGCGACAATTAGCTATAAGCACGACAAATTGCTGTCAGCACGACAATTTAGAATTAGGGCACACAAACAAATGCACTTTTTCTAATTTATATTTATCACTGTTCACTGTTCAATTCAATGCACAAAACACTTCACTATGTTGTAACTTTCCGCAAATGCCACAGGATTCGCGTTTTTCAAGAATATCCGGCTCGATTGGACCATAATGTTCCTGCTCAATTTAGTTTATCGACTTGCGAAAATGTTGGTGAATAAAAACACGAACGAGGATTCGCATCATTAATACAGATATGTTAAAGGAAACGTACATGTATACATATAAGCAAATATATGGTGAACTGTATAGTTTTAGTAAAAGTTTCTATAAAGTGATGGACAAGTAAAGTTTTAACCAGAGACAAGTGCGATACAACCGACGAAATGTAATTGATTGACTGTTGGCGCTGAAGCAAAGGGAAGGGTGCAAAAATTGGAAAATTTGGTGAGTGGGAGAATTGGTGACGTCGAGGGCCTTCATTGGTCGAGAAAGTGCAAGGTAGGAGGCATAGGCGTGGAATAGAAATCATGGAAATCAAGTAGTGGGAGATGGGGGGTGAGGCCCTTGAAATGGGTCTTTCCAAATCTAGGTATTTGCTTAACAGCTGCGATTACATAATAAATTTCCTAAGATTAAGTAAAAGTAAAACACAAAGTTAAAAGCGTTATAAAATTTTATTATGGGATTTTCGAAGATTCTAAAGGCTAGAGCTAAATTGCCCTTGCAAGGACATTCTTGCATCTGTAAATGAATAGAGAGGCGAGAGATAGTAAATTGACAACGGTGTACAAAGGAAAAGTAGAAAATGTCGAAACGTGCCAAAACTCGAGAAGACAAGATTAGAAACGAAATGTGAGTTTCACAGCCAAGATGAATTTGACATGATTTAAAATAGACAGGAAGTATATTAAATAAAATAAACTTAGATGTTGCGACTGAGCACTTTCAATGTTTCTATGTGGATGATCTCTTAACAGGGACACAAACTTTACAAGAAGCTCAGCAGCTGAGGAAAGATTTAATTCATCTTTTACAAAAAGGAGGTTTCAACTGGCGAAAATGGGCCTCCAATCACCCTGATTTGTCGAGTGAAAATTCTGACAGTGAATCTGCTCAAAACTTCATGTCACTCGATCTGTCAGAGACTGTTAAAACACTAGGGCTTTTTTGGGATTCTACAAACGATGTAATTCTATATACTATCAAATCAGAAAACCCTGATAATTTCCCAAGCAAGCGCTCAATTTTGTCACAATGTGCTAAACTGTTTGATCCGTTAGGGTTATTAGGTCCAGTAATTGTTATAGGCAAAATCCTTATTCAGCAATTGTGGAAACACCAACCCTCATGGGACGAGCCAGTTCCCAGTATTGTTCAAGAAACTTGGCACGAATATAAGAAACGGTGCTTGCCTGTATCTCCGATCAACAGATTCTCAAGGAAGGCACTATTGCAATCTTTTGTTTTCAAAATCAAGGGTGGCTCCACTTAAAATCACCTCACTACCCAAATTAGAACTGTGTGCAGCTACCTTACTCGCTAAATTATATACTTCCACTATCAAGTCTCTTCCCATCCAAGTTTCAAAAAATTGCTTTTGGTCTGAATCAACAATCACGTTGAATTGGATTAATTCACCACCGCATACGTTGATCACATTTATAGCAAACCGAGTCACTGAAATTCAGGCATTTACAAAACCGCAAGAGTGGTGTCACGTCCCCACTCAAGACAACCCAGCTGACTTCATTTCACGCGGGCAAAGTCCCCAGCTATTTTTGAACAACTCACTCTGGACACAAGGTCCACAGTGGTTGAATCAAGGGGAGGACACGTGGCCTCACCTTTCATTCAATGAGGAATACATTCCAGGAAAGCGCTCAGTTCAGCCTATTTATTTATTTAAAATCACACTAGCAAACGGGAATCTTCTAACAAAGTATAGTAGTTTCAAAAAACTTCAACGAGTAATAGCCTATTCTTTAGGATTTATAAAAAATGTCACAGTAAAGGACAACCAACTGAAACAAACGGGTTCTCTCTCTCAAGAGTAACTGGTTGAAGCGCTTCACGCTGTAATTAAATTAACTCAAGCGGATGCATTTTCTCAAGAAATATATGCTTTATCCCACAAGCTGGAAATCAGTAAAAAAAGCCACCTGTTCCAATTAAATCCTTTCTCAGACAAGGGAATCATCAAGGTTGGGGGGCGACTAGACCGAGCTTCAATTCCGGAAACACAAAAACACCCAATAGTTCTCCCAAAAGCTCACCAAATAACGAAATTAATCATTCGGGATGAGCACATTAACCGGTTTCACGCAGGAGTTAATACCACTCTCTACGGAGTTCGCGAGTCTTATTGGCCCATAGATGGTAAAAACACTACACGCCATCTCATAAGACAATGCATTAAATGTTTTCGAGCAAACCCTCGTGAATCAAGTTACATCATGGGTCAACTCCCTGAAAATAGAGTTTCGTTTGAACGACCGTTTCTCCATGTAGGTGTCGATTTCTGCGGACCATTTTTACTAAGGAATTTCGACGCAGAAATCGAACTAAAATTAAAACATACGTGGCAGTCTTTGTTTGTTTTTCGACGAAGGCAGTTCATTTGGAACTAGCCAACGATTTAACTACTGAAGCCTTCCTCGCGTGTTTAAAGCGATTTTTTGCTCGCCGAGGAGTAGCTTACTCAATGAATTCAGATAATGCAACTAATTTTGTAGGTGCAAACAGAGAGTTAAACAAGATGCTTAAGCAACTTGACTCGATATTTCAGGGCGAACAGGTTCGAAACTATCTTTCAAAGAAAGGGATCAAATGGCATTTTATACCCCCCAGAGCTCCACACTTCGGTGGACTCTGGGAAGCGGCCGTTAAATCTTTTAAAACGCATTTTACCCGGATTGCCGGCAATTCGCTTCTAACGTATGAACTGCTCACATATGTAGTAGAGATAGAAGCAATACTAAATTCACGTCCTTTGACTCCCCTCTCATCTGATCCAAATGACCTACTTCCCTTGACACCTGCCCATTTCCTCATTGGTTCCTCCATGACCAGCCTGCCACAGGAGGATCTTCGCAGTCTGAAAGCCGGTCGTTTGAGTTGCTGGCAGATCGCTCAACAAATGCTTCACCATTTTTGGGAACGGTGGCACCGAGAGTATTTAAATGAAATGATCTCTCGTAGCAAGTGGCAATCAGCTACCCATCAAACCAACATCGAGGTTGGTACTCTCGTCGTCATGAAAGAGGACAATTTGCCACCTATGATGTGGTCCATTGGCAGAGTCATAGCAAAACATCCAGGAGAAGATGGAGTCGTGCGAGTTGTTACAATTCGCAACAGCACGGGAACCTACAAACGTGCCCTCAAAAGGCTATATCCGCTACCAATTGACTAGAAGGACGACGTCACGCATTCACCGTACATTGTTCTTTTTTTTCTCTATGTATTTTTATTACTACCATTAGATTATTATAATATAGCTGGCACTGGTTAATAATGTAAGCAACGTAACTTCAAACTAATCTCAACCTTAATTCAATATGGACATGTGTAATATAAGAAGCAATTTTTATTTTATATGGAAGTAATATAATTAACGTATATGTATATAGTTGTTTCGAACGACGATCGGTCAAGTGGGCCAGCATGTTACGGCGTAACAATATGTTCGTTAGAAATTGTAAATGACTTAAAGTAGGATAAGTTCCAGAAGGTCCTCGAGAAAGTTGAAATTTATTGACATATTGGTTTAGGCTTTACAAGTACATTTACATCTGCTTCGTTCCCTTCTAAATTGCCGGATTATAGCAATGTTCATTTAGCCTTTACGATGAGCCAAGAGATTAACCAAAAACCCACGAATTGTAAAATCTCTTGGGTTTTTCCTCAAGTCTAGCCTTATAGATGACTCAGTTAACTGCCCACTCATACAAAATTGCCCTTTAGAGAGGGACCGATAGTTGGCACGCCCTTAAGGCATTTGGGCCAATCAGGAGTAAGAAGACCTTGTTCAAAAATGACTCTAGTGGAAGGGTGTGGGGGCGATTTTCAAAAGGCTCGAGAGATAGGCATTCAAAATTAAAACCTCGTAGCAGAAACATCAGCTCTGAGAGCGAATCTCTCAACGTGCGCAGTTTGTTCTTACCAGTAATGTTAAACGCGAGTCCACCCAGTGCCAGCTTCAATCACAATCACTCAACTTGAATAAATTAATTGAAATAAAATTTGATTGACCTTTTATTGGACAATAAAAAGTCGTTTTTTCAAGCCCCTCACGAAACACCAGTAGTTTGTAGTAAAAAATATGTTTAAAAATAGATATTCTTAATTATGTCAATTCTACATAATCTCGAAAATCTTTCCTGAAATGTTCGTGACGCTATTTTTCCCAGTGCTAAATTGCAGAAATAGCTTTAGTATCACTTCCGTCTTTGGGAAAACTGTATCTCAGTCTAAGGAAATAGAACAAACTCTGAAACAAAAATAATAAGAAACAATAAAGAATTATAAAACATCCGAATTTCAAAAGATCACAAAAAAATGTAATATGAATTGAACAAGATTGACCAAATCACTCTCAAATGTTGAGAAATATTGAAATTACTCTCAATTTCGTATATTGTCATCAATGTATTTCTAAACAAATTAAGATAATAGCAAATGCAAGCTTAATTTTTATTTGTCAATGGATGAGCAAATTGCCCGTTCTTTTTATTCATTGTTAAAGGTGTTATCAAATTGTACAATTTCCAAAAAACAGAGAAATTTTTGGATAAGAAAAAAATGTAGAAGAAGAATAATCACATAACATATTTTGTTGCTTATGAAGCATTAAACAAATTCGCGAAGTGTACCAAAAAAATCCGGCTGTTTTTACCGAAATGTTGGTACAAATGGCCCCTTTTCCAGCTCCCGCTATTCGCACTGCAAAAATCCGGCTATTCGTACTAAAATTTCGGCACACGTGGCCCAGACCTTTTTTCAACTACAAAAAATTTATGTTTTTACTTTTATTATTTTTAACTTTAAAGATTCTCAACTTTTAGTTTTATTTTTAAAATTAGAACCTACTGTTTAAGTTCCTTTAATTCAATTCCAGGCGGAAAAATTATATAAAATTAGAAAAAATTATATATAATATTTCCCACTATGTACCATTTTTCCACCTCGAATGATTTTGTAATAGAAATTACTTTAGAATTCCCGGCCTAATATTTAAATTTAATTATTCTTTCATATGAGTTCTCAAATGTAAAATCAATTCAAAGCACTTTACAATGACCCTTAAACATATAACAATTTTGGACGAGGGTTATGTCGTAAACCAGGTACCTTCACATTAGTTTAAAAAATATTATTTTAATTTAGTGAACAGAAATTTTTTTTAATTTGAATGATTGCATAATTACATGTGAGTCATTTTTATCTACACTGAAAAAAAATGTTTAGTTGGGCAAATATTCAGTTTTTTTTGTAAGATATGGTACTGCTATTTTATTATTTGGAAACCCCATTTTATTAGTTGCTGGTACTAATTTAATGTTCAGTGGAACTAGGTAAATTGTTATGCCAACTAATAAAATAGCAGTACCATATCTTACAAACTAAACAGTTGGCTCAAATAACCATTTTTTCAGTTTAGTTAATCACTAAAATATTAACTTATAATTAAAATTTAAAAAACGTTAAAGTAAGGAATGGATATTGATAACATTATTTTATAATTGCAATCAACAAAAAAATTTTGGAAATACCTATTCGAACTTTTTGAAGTTATTATAGATTAGTATATACAACTTACCAAATGGTACCACAAAATACTTCCAATGCTGATTTAGTTCAAAAACAGACAACTCATTCATTCTGAAACAAAAATACAACCATTTAAAATATAAAAGAAGCTACGCGTTCACTCTAAAAAGATAATTCATTGAGAAAAATGAAATTTTTTACATTTGGTTTTAAATAACAATCTCCATCTCAATTTCTTTAAGACAGCAGTGATTTAATGTACTCTTTCATATACTCACAATTTAAGGGTCCATTTGAAGAGCAGTTTCAAAGTTTTTAAATGGGAGGCTTGATGCCAGATCTGAAAGTTCGTCCTGATCTTTTGAATCCTTAGTCGCTTCCATAAAAGGAAGTTTTATCTTTGTAGACATTTTTTGGAAATTGTTTTAAATAAGAAGGTTTATATTATGGTATCCCACACCGCCATTAGCATCCCCATATCTGAACGGTCTTAAACTTGCAAACGGATTTCTTTCTAAAAATAAACAAGTCTACGCTCCCAAGATGGAATTAACCACCTGTTGATCCTGATACGCTTCAAGTGTAAAAACTGAAATTTTCCATTATGGCAATGGAATCTGGCCAAGTTTTGTAGTTGGCTATTCCAGTATTATAGCCAATAACTATGTCTGGCATAACATGACACGAATCGATGATGTAAGTCTTATAAAATGAACTATGAAATTCAAAACTTACTTTCTTATTGGCCAACATACAAGAAGAACAAACCATTGGCAATATTCCTTGTTGGGATACTGCTGGTGCTACAAATACAATTTTTAAATTCTTCAGGTGTGGTAACCAATGTAGCAGCAATTCCCATTCGCTTAAATTTCCTGTTTCACGGGAACTCGTTCCGATTACATGAACCACCATCTTTTCATTCTGCGGAAAGTTTAATTTTTCCATAGCGTAAATTAATGTTAGGGGCCTCGTGAAAAGTTCAGAAGTGTGTATGAAAAATCGGTCGAAATAGTCTTCATTCTTTAGTAAATCAAAATTTATATGTTTCACAAACTTTTGCATTTTATTACAGAAGAAGACTATAAATTCCTTCAGTTTGAAATATGATTCCATAATTTCCGATATGGAGCTTGGTAGGCGTGTCAATTCTGTTAGGGGAGGTGTGGTTTTTATAATTGCGTCAGTTGGTTCAATGCCCTTAAAAAGTAAATCGTAGGCATCCATATGAAGGCAAAGAGTATACAAGGGGCAAAGTTCTTCATGACTTGGATCTCCCTCATGTTTTTTGCAAAAGTTGGCGTACGGACACTTTGGACAAGCTTTTAGTAAATCTGGATCTGCTAGTCGACAAATCTCACAAACCTTGAAATACATGGTCATTTGAAACTCAAACAATTTTAATTCCCTTCGTAGAGTTGCCTCCAGTTTGCCAGCGAAACTAGACATCATGAAATTTTGAATTACCGGATTACTGAACGCTCCCTCAAATATATTTGACTGGTTTGACATTTCTTGCATCATTTTCTTTGATACCACGTTGCAGACATCTTTGTAAAGTGGCCAGTGCTTCGTCTGGTGCTCTTTACTACAATATGAAATTATTTTACAGCCTTTGCAACGCTTCAAAAGCGTTTCTCGATCATGAGAAAGACAGACATGGCAAACCTTAGGGTAGAAATTTTCCATGGAAAAAATTTTTTGCATCACACTTTCATTTGAGGATAGCCGAAACACTTTAGCGATATCTGCACGTGTATACATTATGATCAATTGAAACTGATGTTGATATAGTTCAATTTTGATTATAAATAAGTAAAACACGCAACACGTTCTCACAATGACAAATAAAAAAGACGATTAATACTATTAACATCAACCAAACAGCGGAAAAAATCGACTGAGCAGCATAGCGCACCGGCAACATTGCGTATTGCGCAGTAAGCTAGAGATCCTCAAGGAGAGTTGGTACACGTGGTCCTTGTTTCTGATGGGTAGGACCAACCGGAATACAAAAGTCCTTCTCAGCGCGTACTTTTAAATTTAAATTTATTTTCTTTTTTCTTTTAAAACAAATATTTAATAATAAACTGATTTATAACTGTTTTAAAGTATTGAAAATTCAACATACGGCATTCTGCAACATTTCTGTTCAAATAAAAAAGATGTTACTGTGACTGAGAAATTTTTAAATGCTAAAGATGTTGGATTCAAATTCTAAAATTCAGTTTGTACATTTTACTAAATAAATATTAGAATTAAATATCTTTTAGCTCATTAATACATCTATCAATAAAAAATAAGTATCATTATAGAGCGAAAAAGTATGCAACTCTATAAATATTTGATAAGTAGAATGGAAAAATTGAATTTTACGGTTAGAGTATTTATCCAATTTAATTGTCAGAGAAAATTTGTTTGACCGGTTCACGATTGACAGCAAACAACCCTCCACGAAAGACCTCATTGAGCCTGATTGAAAAAAAATCTATGAGAAAGAATGCGGTCTTTGTCACGTAAATTCCAGAGTAAAACTCATAGATTTGTCTAATTTTAGCAGGTTCAGTAAGGAATTTCTAATAGTTAGTGAGATCTGAAAAAATAGTTTTAATATTCCAGATAGAACCCAGCTCTATTTGAGTATGGAAATCCAAGTAGGTTCTGTTCATGTAAAAACCTCATAGAAACCAATAGACTTGGGTAGTTAGTGAGATCTGAAAAACATCATAAAAACCAACAGATGTGGGTACTTTACGAAATCTCAAAAAATTTATTTTGGAATTCCAGACAGAAACCATCACTTTTTCAGTTTGGAAATCACAATTGGTTACACAGTTATGTAAAATCCCAACAGAAACCACTTCATTTTGCAATGGGAAATCCAGATTGGTTACAGATATGTAAATTCCTCTTAGAAACCAGCAGATATTCTATCTGGCAAATTTTTTTCCTAACAGGCAGCCAGATTGAAACTCTTTGAACCTTATAGATCCTCATACAAATTCTATCAGGTTCAATGAGGTCTTTCGTGGAGGGAACAACTTTGAGTTGAGGCCTGTCCTTACGCATGTGTTGTCAAGCATATGTTCAAAATTTGTGACGACTTCCGTATTCAAAAAGGGGATTAAATAATTCACATAATTGAAATTATTATTATTATTATTAGCACCAAAACATCGAAATTTGCCTGAACAAAATTATCGCAAGATTATTATTATTATTATAAGATCATAGCAGGAAGTACCTATTGGAATTAGTGTTGGGAAAAATAGTGGTATGATCATTGTAATTCCCAATATTTTTTCCGAAATATTCGAAAACATATTTAACCGTTTTTTAGGACTTTTAAAGAAATGTGTTTGGCTAGATTGTTTTGAATTTAGATTCGTGTAATATTAAATTTAACCATTTTTACTAAATTCGAAAAAGTGAGGTGTGGCATTCCGAAAGGACATATCCAACATTTTGAACATTTTTAAGGAGACAGAAGACGATCGAATTTTCAATCGAAAAAAAAAATAAATACATTCTTTCGAGATACATCAATGATGAATTGATGCGTGAAAAATAGGATTGGGAAATGCCGAGAAAATAGAGGGAGAAGATATCTGTTAGCCTGAAGTGCAAGTTTTCTCAACTTTGGGCGGTAATAACAAATCCAATTTGAATTTAATTGCCTAATTGATCAATTATAAACTCCATTGAAAAATGTCATTAAATTCTGTGAAAATGAAGGGGGAATTTTTTTTCTTTCAAGATACTCTCAATTTTATACGGCAAGTTAAATTTTTACATTAATTGAAAGAATCAAGAGGAAAAATAGATTATTGTAGCTGTTTAGTTACAAGCAATTTCAAAAACAGGAGAGAACATTTTTGAAATACAAAAAAATATGAGAAATTAAATTTAAAAAAAACCTTGTGTCCCAATGTGTTGTAGAATTTATATAATTTCTTTAGGCAATATTATCTCAAGATATATAAAACTTTCAATTTTTTTAAAAGACGCTAGAAGTGTTTTGGTTAAATCCACCAAATTAAATATATTTCGTTGAAACAACTATTATCTACAAAAATATCATCCACGGTTTATGGAACCCCTTAAGGACAAGATAAATAAATCACTGTAATTCTTTCATGAAAACAAATTGAATCATATCATTCAGTCAGTTACATTTAATAATCATAGATTAATGCACATAGCCTAGTTTGTAGTAAAAATGTTTAAAAATAGATATTCCTAATTTTTTAAACTCTATATAGTCTCTAAATTAATAATTGCACTTATAACAAATGATCATTGTTAGATTATAAATTCTTTGTTCGTAAACTATACATTTTTAATGGAATACTGAAACACGAAAAACTTTCCTGAAATGTTGGTGACACAATATTTTTCACAGTGCTAAATTAAAAAAATTACTTTCGGGTCATTCCGTCTTTGGGGATAATTTATTTCCGTCCAGGAAAATAGAACAAACTGAAACAGAAATAATAAGAAACGATGAAGAATTGTGAAATAAATCTTATCCCTATTTCAAAAGATGACAAAAAAATGTTAATACGAGTATTGAACTGGGTGGATCACATCACTCTCAAATTTTGATAAATATTCATATAAATCTCAATTAAAACAGTAATTGTCTACATTTTACTCTTCATAAATCTTTAAACAAATTCGCAACTTGATCTAATTTTTTATAATTTAAACATAGATTTAGTAAGTCACGATTTTTCCGAATATTTCAACTAATTTTCAAGTATTCAATTAAAATGAGGTTAAAATTAATCTAAGTTAACAAAAATAATCGTTCAAACAATTTACTTTTATTTTAAATAATATTATCTTTGAATAATGCTAGGAAGTTGCAGCTTTTTCTTAAATATTAAACTTTTTGTCAATTTTTTACTTAGAGCGAGGAAAAAATTAATAAAATTTAACAAAAAGATTTGTTTAAACAAATGATTATTGTTTATAGCTTTCTTCTCCTAGACAATTGCTAGAAGTTTACGGTTTTTTCTTAAATTTTTAACTTTGATTTGGTTTTTCAGTTATAAATAAATAATAAATAAACAATAGAGAGAATAATTTTTTGATGGTCTTTCTTTTTGTGAATATATTTTTCTGAGTTACTAAGAACTATAAAGTCAATGAAAAGCTGAATATTTCAGAAAAGCCCGCAAATTTCTAGCATTACTCTAAGAGAAGATAGCTATAAACTATAATAAATTGTTTAAACAATTATGTTAGTTAACTTTCATTAATTATTATCTCGCTCTAATTGAAAACTGGACAAAAAGTGGAAAATTTAAGAAAAAACCGCAACTTTCTAACATTATTCAAAGAGAATATTATCAAAAATAATAATAAATTGTTTAAACAATTATGTTTATCAACTTGAATGAATTATTACCTCACTATAATATAAAAGTGGACCAAAAGGGAAGAATTTTAAAAATAGAGAGAATAATATTATAACTAATACACCAGAGACTCGCTATTTGAACGCGCGATCGAACGCGTTATATGAATTCATAGAATTGCTGGTCCCCACAGTTTCTCAGGGGGCAGGGCAAGAGACGGTTGCGACTCCGCCTCTGAAGGGACGCATGCACTATACTACTCAGTCAAGTAGATTGCGCAATATTATGGAAACGGTTTAGGCGGCCCTGACTGTTTACGTTTCGCTATACGCGTTATATGAACAAGGCCATTTTCAGGCAACCCCCGAGATTTTTCATCTATCGAGTCTTTGGTGTAAATTGTTCAAATAATTATTCCTGTTACATTTATTTAATTATTGCCCTATTCTAACAAAAAATTGATAATCAGTTGGAAGAAAAAAAAACCGCGACTTACTATATCTATTCTAAGAGAAAATTGCTATAAACAATAATAAATTGTTTGAAAAAGTTATTTAGACATCTAATTATCAGTTACTAAAAGAAACCTTACAAAAATAACAATTAGCGCCAAAAACTCACAAAACCCAATATTTTACTTATGGGGTTTTTTACCCTATAAAAACAGAATTATGGGTGTGAAATTCAAAAAGTAATTTTCTATTCCTACTCTACGGCTAATTGTGAAGCAAAATGTTAAGGGTCAACTCGATACACCTAACATTGACGATTTTGAATAAAATTTACAAAATAGTATTTCTTTCGGGAAGTACGTGTTAAACTTCATAGGGATTGTAGAAGCCCTAAATATTATAAAAAAAAACGCATTTATTTTTTTTTGCATTTGAACAAATTTGGGGGCGATATGCACGCAAATTGAGAAAAAAAATATTTTGGACCACCCTTGTCCACGTGGACTTTGGTCAGACCACCCCGGCCCTCCTCGTGGACAATCGTGGAATTTTGCCATACCCCCTCCAAATTGTCCACGTGGTATATGGATATAGCCCCTCAAAATCCGTTAACATAAAATAAAATTGGATTTTTCCGAAATTTTCATTACAATCATTTCAATTTTTCAAAACTTTCAAAGAATTTTTTAAAATTTTATTTTAGCTTGTGACATTTTTCTAAAAACATTCATCTTTTATTTTAATGTTATTTTTCACAATTAAAATAAAAACTACACGTCCTATCAAAAACTAATTTATAACAGATTTGTCGATCTTGTTTTGGTGAACAATTTTTGTCTATTAATTTTTTTTCGTATCTTGTGTCGTTCTTCAACAAATTTTAATGTTTCTTTAATGTTATTTTTTACAATAAAAAAAAAACAGCGCGTCCTATCAAAAAATGATAAATAACAAATTTATAGATCTTTTTGGGGAACAACTTTTATGTATTAATTTTTTTGTCCCTTGTGTCTTTTTTCAAATTTTTTGTTTGAATGTTATTTTTTATCATTAAAATAAAAACTGAGCGTCCTATCAAAAAATAATTTGCAAAGAATTGGTCAATCTTTTTCTGGTGAACAATTTTTGTCTATTAATTTTTTTCGTATTTTGTGTCGTTTTTCTAAAAATTTAAGTTTTTTTTTTCTGTTATTTTTTACGTTTTAAACAAAAACTACGCGTCCTATCGAAGAATGATTAATAACAAATTTACAGATATTTTTTGGGTGAACAACTTTTATCTGATCATTTTTCTCTTGTTTCGTGTCGTTTTTGCAAAGATTTTATTTTTTTATTTTTAATGTTTTTTTTTATGATTAAAACAAAAACTACGCATCTTATCAAAAAATGATTCACAACAAATTTATAGACCATTTTCGGACCAACAATTTTTGTTTCTTCATTTTTTTCGTATCTTGCATAGTTTGACCGCAAAATGGAATTTTTTATTTTTAATAACATTTTTCACGATTAAAACAAAAAATAAGCGTCTTATCACAAAAATGATGTCAACAAAATTTGTTCATCTTTTTGAGATGAATTGAACGAACTCGTCCTTTTTTTTTATCCCTTCAAAACGTGTACCAAAGCTCAATCCAGTATGATCAGTCTTTCGAAAGTTATCATGCCTATACAGGATACAGACAGTCAAATTTTACATAAAACTAATATCTTCTCATTATGATGAGAATTTAAAAAATTAACGGCATATGAAAAATATAAAGGGTAAAGTATCTCTAGTAAGGAAAAATTATTTTAAAATAAGACCAATTTCAGAACTTTCCATTTTTTAAAAGACGCTAGAAATGTTCAGAATAATAAATTTAAAAGAAAATCAAAAGTATTTCAATTAATCAATTGAATAAAAATAATATCTCCATAAAATTATTTAGAGAAAAAGGGGGCTTCAATGAACCACGTGGAACATTTTCTGGAGATATTTCAAAGCCCCCCTAACGTATCTACCCGTTTATGACGACTTCCTGAAGTTTTTCGCCATTGCAGTTTTTTGAGTAAGAAAATCAATTAGTTACATTTATTAACCATAGATTAATACACATAGCCTAATTTGTAGTAAAAAAGATGTTTGAAAATAGATATTTTTAATTATATCAATACTATATGATCCCCAAATTATCAATTACATTTATACTAAAAGATCATTGTCAAATTATAAATTCTAAATTCGTGAACTTTATATTTTTAATACAATGCTGGAACTCGAAAATCATTCCTGGAATATTCGTGACGCTATTTTTCCCAGTGCTAAATCGCATAAATACCTTTCTTATCACTTCCGTCTTTAGGAAAAATGTATTCCAGTCTAAGGAAATAGAACAAACTCTGAAACAGAAATAATAAGAAACAATAAAAAAAATGTGCAATTTCTAAGAAACAGAGAAATTTTTGGATAAGAACAAAATGTAAAAGAAGAATAATCGCATTACAAAAATTTAATTAAAATCGTAATTATCTATATTTTTCTGCTTATGAAGCATTAAAAAAATTTGCGATGACCTAATTCTTTCTAATTTAAACACAACCTTATGTACCAAATTAAAAGTTTGTACATTTATTTTTCAGTTTTTTTTTGTGAAGAAAATGGCTATGTAGGGGAGCGGCGGCAAATGCGGCGCAGCGGCTAATGTGGCGCGTTCGAGTTTTCGAATATCAACGCACTTTCTGCTTGTGGAGGTAGTTTCATTACATGTATATATGTTTTCAACCTTGCATTATTTAAAAACTTTGATAATTAAATTAATTGCCTGATTTTTATGACGAAAAGTTAGTTTTGGTTCTTTCGCTTGTATTGTCAGAGTAGCTAAAAACAAGTAAAAAATTACAGAAGTTTCGTGTAAACTTATAAATTTTGTTGGAAATATACTGTTCCGAGTTTCTTGAATGCTTTAAAGTTTTACATTTTGAGTAAAAATAATCAACTTTTATGTAAAAAATCTTTATTAAATACTATTCACATGCGTCTAATATGGCGCATTCAGGACTAAAATCGGCAGGTAACTTGACGCACAAGTTCGTGGTTTGTTTTGATCCGAGAATTTTGTAGTAACAAAGTGCCGCTTTTAGTTAGAAGGTAAGAAATATTTACTCAAAATAATAATATTCCGTTTCTAATATGTATAAAAAAGTTTTATTCCAATAATTATCGTGTATTTTAGAGTTACTTTAGAATAATTGTATTTTGAAATCGTTTTACCAGTTTTCGGGTTAGGTTTGTTCTGACAGAATAAATATTTAGAAGGTTTAGAGTAATGATATTATTTGAATGTTGAATCATTATAACTGTTTTGGAAAAGAATAAAATTTACTTATTGTTAATATAATTTTGATTTATTGTTTATAAAACGTCTGTAAGTTTATCTTTTAAAGTACAAAATTTGTAGCACTCCAAAAATTATTGTGAGACAATCTGCACTGTTAAAAAAACATTTTTTCTTCAAATTTCGGTAGACATAATCCCTCAAATATGTTAATAATATTAAACGTAAATATATTTATCTTATTTTTATTAAATTTTACTAATTTTTCGTCATAATTTGTTTTTTATTCAATAATTATGAATTGAAATCGAAACGCGCCACATTACCAAACAAGGTAGGACAACTTGGCGCAGATGCAGTTTTTGGAAAACACATTAATTAACTGTTTTAGTGAACTTCAATTAAATTATCTCCATGAATAGAGCATTGGTAAGATATTAGCCTAAACAAAATATATTTTATTACAATATTTTACTTTATATTTGAATTTTAATCGTGCCTTTTCCTTTATGTGCGCCGCATTCGCCGCCACTCCCCTATACCAAAAAATCGGGCTGTTTGTACCGAATTGTTGGTACAAATAGTCCCGTCTCCAGCTCCCGCTATTCGCACGCAAAAATCCGGCTATCCGTACCAAAATTTCGGTACACGTAGCCAAGGCCTTTTTTCAACTACAAAAAATTTAGGTTTCTAATTTTATTCTATTTAACTTTAAAGATTCTCAACTTTCAGTTTTATTTTTAAAATTAGAAACTACTGTTTAAGTTCTTCTAATTCAATTCCAGGCAAAAAAATTATATAAAATTCATACATAGTAGAAAAAATTATATATAATATTTCCCACTATGTACCATTTTCCCACCTCGAATGATTTTGTAATAGAAGTTACTTTAGAATTCCCGGCTTCTTTAAATTTAATTATTCTTAAATATTGGATCTTAAATGTAAAATCAATTGAGAAAACTTTAAAATGACCCTTAAATATATAACAATTTTTGACGAGGGTTATCTCGTAAACCAGGTACCTTCACATTAGTTGAAAAAATATTATTTTAATTTAGTTAACAGAAATTTTTTTTAATTTGAATGATTGCATAACTACATATGAGTCACTTTTATCTACACTGAAAAAAATGTTTAGTTTGGCAAATATTCAGTTTACAGATATGGTACTGCTATTTTATTACTTGGAAACCCCATTTTATTAGTTGCTGGTACTAATTTAATAGTCAGTGCAACTAATGAAATTGTTATATCAACTAATAAAATAGCAGTACCATATCTTACAAACTAAACAGTTGGCTAAACTAATCATTTTTTCAGTCTAGGTAAGCCATAACATATTGACTTATATTTAAAACTTAAAAAACGATAAAGTAAGGAATGATTATTGACAACATTATTCTATAATAGTAATCAACAACAAAATTTTGGAAATACCTATTCGCACTTTTTGAAGTTAGTATAGATTAGTATATACGACTTACCAAATGGTACCACAAAATACTTCCAATTCTGATTTAATTTAAAAACAGACAACTCATGCATTCTGAAACAAAAATACATCCGTTTAAAATATATAAGAAGCAACGCGTTCACTCTAAAAAGATAATTCATTGAGAAAAATGAAATTTTTTACATTTGGTTTTATATAACAATCTCAATTTCTTTAAGAGAGCAATGATTTAATGTACTCTCTCATTTACTCACACATTAAGGATCCATTTTAAGAGCAGTTTCAAAGTTTTTCAATCGGAGGCTTCATGCCAGATCTGAAAGTTCTTTTTGATCTTTTGAATCTTCAGTCGCTTCCATAAAAGGAAGTTTTATTTTTTTAGACATTTTTTGGAAATTGTTGTAAATTAGAAGGTTTATATTACGGTACCCCAAACCTCCATTAGCACCCATATATCTGAATGGTCTTAAACTTGCAAAAGGATTTTTTCCTAAAAACAAACAAGTATCAGCTCCTAAGATGTAATTGACCACCTTTTGATCCTGATACGCTTCAAGTTCTTTGAACGTTGTTAGTATCAATGGACAACTGAAATTTTTCATTATGGCAATGGAATCTGGCCAAGTTTTGTAGTTGGCTATTCCCGTATTATAGCCAACAACTATGTCTGGTATAACATGACACGAATCGATGATGTAAGTCTTATAAAGTGAACTATGAAATTCAAAACTTATTTTCTTATTGGCCAACATACAAGAAGAACAAACCATTGGAAATATTCCTGTTTGGGATACTGCTGGTCCTATAAATACAACTTTTAAATTCTTTAGGTATGGTAACCAGTGTAGCAGCAATTCCCATTCGCTTGAATTGTATGTTTCGCGGGGATCTGCTCCTATTACATGAACCACCATCTTTTCATTCTGCGGAAAGTTTAATTTTTCCATAGCGTAAAGTAATGTTAGGGACCTCGTGAAAAGCTCAGAAATGTGTATGAAAAATCCTTCGAAATATTCTTCATTTCTTACTAAATCCAAATTTACGTTTTTCATAAAAATTCGCATTTCACTGCAGAATAACATTATAAATTCCTTCAGTTTGAAATACGATTCAATAATTTCCGATATGGAGCTTGGCAGAGGTGTCAATTTTCTTAGTAGTGGTGTGATCTTCATAATTGCATCAGTTGATGGAATATTCAATAAAACTAACTCGTAGGCATCCATTTTAATACAAAAAGTATACAAATGGCAAAGTTCTTCATGTTTTGGATCTCCCTCATGTTGTTTGCAAAAGTTTGCATATGGACACTTTGGACAAGCTTTTAGTAAATCTGGATCTGCTATTTGACAAATTTCACACACCTTGGGATGCGCGATTATTCCCATCTCAAACCGCTTCAATTTCCTCTGTAGAATTGCCTCTAGCATGTCACAGGAAAAATCCTTCATTAAACTTTGCACTTTCGGATTACTGAACGCTCCTGCAAATATATTTTTTCCTTGCACAATTTCCTTTGACACCACTTTGCATAAATCTTTGTGAAGTGGCCAGTGCTTCTTCTGGTGATCTTTACTACAATATGAAATCATTTGACAGCCTTTGCAACGCTTCAAAGGCGTTTCTCGATCATGAGAAAGGCAGACGTGGCAAACATTAGGGTAGAAAAAGTTTTCGGAAAAAATGTCTTGCATGACACTTTCATTTGTACATAGCCGAAACACTTTAGCGATATCTGCACGTGTATACATTATGATAAATTGAAGTTGATATTGATATCAGTTCATATGAATTAATTTTGTTTAATAAAACGCAAAAGAAGTTCTCAAAAAACAAAATTAATACTACTGACAGCACGATTGCCAGCATATTGTCACCGGCTGACCAACACCCACCAGCGACCGGCAAACTGCAAAAACTAGGCATTTAGGCAACTCTGAGTCTTTGCTAACACCGGCAACATCGCGTCATTACAGTGAGCTCATGGGCAGGAACGGCTGAAGCTGGGTGCGCTATAGACCTTTTCACCTCGAATAATTCGGACCTTAGATACCCTAGAATATTAGAGCATTTGTATTTGTATTTGTATTATTATAGCGTTTGTATGTTAAAGTTGCTAGAGAAGTAGAGCATCCGGATGTTAAATTCCCCACACGGGAAGTTGCTCTATATTCAAGGTGAAAAAGTCTATTCAAAATGGGTATTAAAAACAATTATTGTACTTAAAATAAATTATTTTCATTTATTAAAATTAGCCTGAGAAAAATTATTGCAAAATTCAATCAAATTGGTTAATATTAACATGTGCCCCAACCCTTATGAAAAAGCATTGAAATGAACAGGTACTTAGAAGCAAAGATATTAGTTTAGAAGTACCTATAGACCTTTTCATCTTAAAGAATTCGGACCAAAGTGACCCTAGAATAGTAGAGCATATGCATGTGAAAGTTACTAGAAAAGTAGAACATAACTAATATCTTTGGCATAACGATGTTAAATTCCCCATGGCAGGTGTTTATCTGAAAATAAAGTTTTTTTTCGAAAAATATGCAAGATATAAAAAAAAGTTCAAAGTAAAAGTTGTTCTCTTTAAAGAGGACTACAAAAAAAATTTCTTTCATTTTTCGATATTTTTAACCATTTTTTAAATATTTCCAAAAGTGTGTGTTTTTTTGCAACATAGTTGTCTGATTGGTAAAGAACGTGTAATAATTCACTTGATTAATATGATCCTCGGGTAGAAAGAACATTAATGGCATTGTTTTTATTTTCTTGATCTTTTTTAAACATTGTTTTTTCGAAATTTACAATAATTAAATTTTTTTGAATAACGATTAAAGTATATTTGAGCTGCTTATTCCTGTGAATTTGTGCAGATTAGATATTTTCACTTCAACCAACAGCCAACTTCACTTCGTTGAGTGCTGAGGTGAAAACAATGGACCAAATGCATGGGACAAACCTTTATTTTTGTAATATCTTCGTAATGAATATTAATTATTATCATTTTATTATTTCGTTAAATAGTTCTTAAAAAATAAAAACTATTTTTCAAATACACTTAGATGGCAAAAATTTGTTTTTACGAAGATATTATCGAAATAGATCAAAAATGAACCGAATCCCACGCATTTGGTCCATTGTTTTCCCCTCAGCACTGAACGAAGTGAAGTTAGCTGGTGGTTGAAGTGAAAATACCTAATACGACATAATAGATACTACGTTTTTTTAGAAACAAAATTTTGAAACATTTTTTTGCACCTTATCCTAAAACGGCTTTCAAGACAAAAATAAAACATATACCAAGTTTCATGACTTCTTAAAAATGTGAACCTATTTTAGAAGTACTGCACGGACTAATTAAGAAAATTATTGGTATAATCAATGTAATTTTTAATATTTTTCCATAAAGATACTGGGGCCTCGACTGTCACAAAAAGAATAAAATGATTAATTAATGTTTATTTTCGTAAATATTATAACAGTTTGCCAGAGAATATAACGGATTGTACCATACGTTCAGAAAAAAATTGACCCATTTGACCAAAAATAGTATCCCTAAGTGTCGAATCTACACTGTTAAAAATTTCCGCTCGAAACCTCCAACAAATTGAAGCAGTTCAGAATATTTTAGAATTTAAAAGTAATAAAATCGATTCACATTGAGAGAAAAATATTATTACGCTACTGAATGACCTCTCCGAAATTCCTAAACGAAAGGGTAATGCATATAGATATTAAGAATGTAGCTATTACGTGAAACGAGTGCGAATTGAAGAAAACTTGATGATTGCGTGCGCACTCATCAATGAAAAAGAGGGGATGAACGGGTCTAATGAATGGAGAGACCCACTCGATACGAGGACGGATCGAAGAAGATCACTCTGCGTTTGGTACCGATAACGACAGGTGCTTTCGCCAGGACGGGCTCCTTGCGCTTTTAAACCAGCTCCAAATTCGTGACAGGTCGAACTATTCGTGCGAAGCTAACTCGGAAACTGATGTTTTAGGTATTGTCCAGGAGGATCCTAGTGTTTCAAATATTTATAAATTTATGATTTAATTTTGGATTATTTTAATTAATAGCATTTAATATATGGGCCGTAAGGAAGTTGATCTTTTCTTAACCCGTTAACTATGGGAACCTAACGATCAACCCCTTTGAGCACTAACAGAATATAAATGCTATCATATCGTTTTGGTGAAAACTAGGTAATTGAAAACCAATTAAATTTTAAAAGCTTTGAGAAAATGACTTTTCTTTAACCTGTATAAATATGGGGACTAAAAAGTCTTTTCCCTGTGTCTCAAAAAATTAATTCTGCCTGGTGATAATTACATATATCAACTCGTTAAAAGAATACTTAAAGTGAAATCTAGAATTGTAAGGATTGGTAATCAATTGAATTTTCAACTCATTCAGACATGGGGACTCATTCAATGATTTTCCTGACATTACGAGCCTACATATTTCACACTTTATAACTCGCGAATTAAAATCAAAGAAAAAGAATACTAAAACAATCCTGGACATTCTCAACGCTAAAGAAAGCTAAATTCAGTAAGGTTTGCGAAAATGAATATTGAAAACCCAAACGGTTGATAAAACGTTCAATCAAATCAGAGAGAAATTTTCAGGAATCCCTTTCGCTTTTGTGATCCCACGTCCTTTTCTTTTCACAAAGTCAATTTACTTACAGTTGAAATCTTAATCGTGGTCGCTAAAAAAATCTTTTATTTCAGATTTAAAGCTCTATCAGGATTGGTGCCGATGGATATATTCGGGACCAATTTCCTGAACGGAGAAAATTAAATCGGTCGAAAAATCAACGGCTATAAACATGTCTCTATAACTAAGATTTAGCCATACAATTAAATTTAGAATCAATCTAGCTCAATGAATAAAAAAGTGAATACTTGTTAAAGATTAAGGATCGAAAAGTAGAATAATGCTACAAAATGTATTGGAAGTTTATTTCCGAAACCTAAGGTAACGCTACAATACAAAATATTGTAGTTCCCAAATGCTGGTGCTGCAATGGATTCACGGAATTCAAGGATTTCAAGGAATTGAAGGAAATCACGGAATTCATGGAATTCACGGAATTCAAGGAATTCACGGAATTTGGGGAATTCATGGAATTCCTTGAATTCGTGGAATTCAAGGAATTCACAGAATTCCCCAAATTCCGTGAATTCCTTGAATTCCATGATTTCTGCGAATTTCATGAATTCTGCGAATTTCATGATTTCCGTGAATTCTATAAATTCCATGAATTCCGCGAATTCCATGAATTGCGTGAATTCCATAAATTTCGCGAATTCCATGAATTCCGTGAATTTCATAAATTTAGTCAATTCCGCGAATTCTATGAATCCCGTGAATTCCATGAATTCCGTGAATTTCATGAATTCCTTAAGTTTCATGAATTCCATAAATCCCGTGAATTTCATGAATTCCGTGAATTCCATGAATTCCATAAATTTCGTGAATTCCATGAATTCTGTGAGTTCCATAAATTTAATGAATTCCATGAATTTCATAAATTTCGTGAATTCCATGAATTCCGTGAATTCCATGAATTCTGTGAGTTCGATAAATTTATTGAATTCCGCGAATTCCATGAATTCCGTGAATTCCATAAATTTCGTGAATTCCATGAATTTTGTAAATTTCATGAATTCTGTGAGTTCCATATATTTAGTGAATTCTGTGAATTCCATAAATTTGGTGATTTCCTTGAATTCCATTAATTCCGCGAATTCCATGAATTTCGTAAATTTCGTGAATTCCTTTAGTTTAATGAATTCCATGAATTCCGTGAATTCCATAAATTTCGTGAATTCCATGAATTTTGTAAATTCCATGAATTCTGTGAGTTCCATATATTTAGTGAATTCCGTGAATTCCATAAATTTGGTGATTTCCTTGAATTCGATTAATTCCGCGAATTCCATGAATTTCGTGAATTCCTTTAGTTTAATGAATTCCATGAATTCCGTGAATTCCTTGTGCACAATTTTCGATTTATAAACGCTACAATACATGTATTGGAATGTTCGACGGTGCTTCACGATTTACAGCACTTACAATACATGTATTGCAATTTCGTCATTCCAATACCGTGTTAGCAATTTTACCTTACGCTTGTATTGTAGAAGTGTTGGAGAATTCCAAACATTTTTAACAGTATACCCTTTATAGTAGTCAAAATATTATTATTTTATTTTATCAATATCATTCGTTTTCGTGTATCTGGCTTCTAACAAATCCAAAGAATGGCACATAAAATCTTTAAAATTCAAATTATAATATTTTAAACCCTATAAAGTTTAGTTTTTGAAGACAACTGGTAGTATTTTTGGTCTAATTGGATCAAATTTTTATTTCTAAACATATGGTACCATCAGTTCTATTCCCTGGCAAGCAAATATCATATTTAGAAAAATTAACATTAATTAAACATTTCAATCATTTTGGGACTGTTTAAGGCCCCAGTACAACCGTTTAAAATTATTTTAAAAAGAAAAGAAAAATATGCTTTTATTTTTTCACTAAATGAAACAAGTTTATGGGGTGCGTCATCAAAAAAAACATTGAATTTTTTTAGGATACCCTTCTGTACAGCCCCGTGCTTGAAATACTTATTTGTATTTTCATTGGAAAAAAGATTAAAAATTATAATAATTATAGCAATAATTTTCCTAATTGATCGGTGAGGTACACCTAAAATAAGCTCAGATTTTTAAGAAGACATGAAACTAAAATAAAACTAAAATAAAAACTAAAAAAAAAACTAAAGAAACTAAAATAAAATAAAAATACAGGTGTTACTGATGCATGCGATCGCGCGTTCCTCAACATAGAGTCTGGTGTAGTAATAAAAAATTGTCATCATTCAGAAATCTAGGTATATATAATTAGTTGATCTATTCAGTTTCATGGGCAGCCCAATTGAGATATGTATATTAGAAAAGTTGATATTGCGATGAGAAAATTTCATTAAAAGACGTTTTTTCATGAAGCAGAATTTAAACTTTTGATTGTTTTAATAATTTTTCTGTAAACAATTTGTTCAAAAATGTAGGTTAAGAAAAAACTAACAGTATGTATTTGAATACCATATATTTGGCCATTTTTTTCTAGATTCTATTTATTATGTAGTATAAATAAATGTGTAAGCCAGTGTCTTTCAATGTAATTGTATATTTATACCACAGAACAAACAGGGTTGAGAAAAAAATTGTCTAAAGTATGGAATCTATGTCATTTTTCCCGTAGAATCGAAGGGTCCTATTAGTTTCTTCGTAACTATCATTCTAGAAAAATTTTTTAACTCAAATTGTTTGAACAGTCGAAAATTTAAGTTCTTTTTCATGAAAAATTATCTCTTAATTAAACGTTTTCGTCCAAACATTAACTTTTTCCCTATGTCAAATGGTGTGCCCATGACACTGAATAGGATAAAAAGTTATTTATAACGTTATAAATATAATTTTTTTCTACAATGAACTGATATACTGAAGAATTTGTTTAAATAAATTATTCATAGCAAAGAACTTGTACATTTCAATTAATTATCTATGTTACTTAGTATATGTGCATCAGTTATAATATAAAGGTTTTTTTTTTTTTTTTTTACCCCCCCCCCCCCCCCTCACCATTTGTAAGGAAATTTTTTTAAAGCCACATATAATTGACAGGCTGAGAGTAAAAGCGGTGCAAAATAAGTTGCAGAAGAGAAGCGGTTTCAGTTTTCGTGTCAACGCAAAGAAGACTTGAAAAAAGTATGGGAGTGGAAACGGAATGATTGAGCGTCAGAGTAGAAGCGAACTGAAATTATTCCGCGGGGAAAAACGGTTTTGGACTTCAACCCGCTTTGGCTCCCAGTCTGAACTCAAGCCGCTTTTACCCACAGTCCCAACCCATCCAGAACATGGGAATTTTCGGCCCCCACCACTTTCCCATCTGGGAGCGACACATGCAAACGTAGCGTGTCGGTGAGTCGGCTCTGTTACATGCTGTGTAGACCAGCTTGTTGGCTATTAGGAGGTTTGGGTTGATTTTTGTTTTCAAAAATTCACACCTAAACGAAAGACTTCAAATACATGTAATGAAGTCTTGAAATATTTAATGATTATGTCTTACAGGAATGTATATGGGATTTGAAGGTTAGGTTAATAATATCCAGCCCCGTGACACTCTGAAACGAAAGTGACGGAAATGTTGAGTACGATCGAGTTTTTTTTGTGATGAAAGAGAATGATGGAGTATAAGTGCGTTGTTTTTGTATGCAATTCTGGTTACGCGAATTGCTAACTTGGAAAAGCTTGCTACAACTTGAATTGCTTAAATTCGCAAATGTAAATAAATTTGTTTAAATGTTTTTAAATTTTATGTAAATACAATTTTCCAAATGGTAGTATTTATTCATTTAATATTATGTATATTTATTCTTTATTTATTCCAAATTGAATATTGTTCACAAATGCTCTTTTTTATTCTCCAACTTTATCAATATTTATTTATTCATTATTGATTTTAGATTTACAAATTTTTCAGTTTTTTATTTTCCCTATTAAGAATAATTATTGGACACAAAAAAAAACTATCCGGAAAAATGTTCCGTTTTCTCATTCTGTACAAGCACATATTTAAAAAAAATTATTTTTGCGACTTTTAAAATTTGCTATGTGTAAAACGATCGGACAATAATTATTTGGCTGTTTGCAAACAGCAACTATTCTTAACTTATTGTAAGCGAACATTAATATGTGTCATATTTCACACAAAGGCTACCGATTTTAAATACCCAATCGTTGCGAATCACGATAAAATTACTCTTGTTCATTAGTTTGTTTATAACGTTGTAAAAAAATTTGTCTTGGTCTTGCTCTAATCCACTGGAAATTATTTTTAGTTAGTCATTACATTGATTTATGACCTTCTTTGTAATGAATTTGAAAGTCTTAAAATAAATGGTATCACTGAAAAGTTAGACAAAAAAATTAAACTTTGTTGTTAAATAAAAAATTTGTATTTAGTTTGAGTTTGGCGATCACAAATGTAAATAAATGTTTTTAAATTTTATGTACATACCGTGTTCCAAATGGTAATATTTATTCGTTTATAATTATGCATTTTTATTTATTCTCTGTTAATTCCTAATTAAATATTGTTCACAATAAATACACTTTTTTATTCTACAAATTTAGCAATATTTATTTATTCTATAAATCCTATTCTTTATAATATAAATCGTTAGAAATTAACAACAGATATTTTTTATTATTATAATTAATTTTTATAAACGTCTTGTAACGAAACAAAATAAATTATTTTCTAGCTTTAAAAAAAATATATAAATTTTTATAATTTAGTTCAATTAAGCGTTAATTTAGATTTTCAATAATCATTATAAATGTCAATAAAAATAAGATTCAATTGGAATTTAATATTTTCACAGTTTACAATATTTACATATATCAATGCTAAAAATTTAATGTTCACTTTGTAGAATTATTATTGGTACTCTGTGAAAAGTGTATTCGTATTTAATCATCAAAATAATGTTTTCTTCACTTTTCATTAGTACTTATTAATTTATTGGATATTTAATATGCTACAAAATATTTTTCCGAGATAAATATATGCAAAAAACGTATTTTAACAATTAAAATAAATTAAATTTGTATTTTCCCCATGCATTTGAATAATTGTCGGCCTAAAAGTACAGCCAGCGCCGCCACTCGGCCGTCTTCAAATCTCATGACACATTTATTCTACAGGCCTTTATAGGAGAGCCATCCCTGATAATATCTATCACTTTCCAGTGGTTTCATTTTTTATTATTTACGTTTTATTTTTCAATAGATTTTAAATATTGCAAAGTTAGAATGATAATAAATAATTATTATTTTCAATTTATTGAATTAATCAACATTTTTAATATGTACTTACCTCTGATAATTACCTTGCTTTTCATGCTATTTTAGGCTATAGGGGAGACCGGGGCGAGATGAGCATACGGGGTCACATGAGACACTGCATTTTCTCTCAAAATATGTGATTTTTGTTGCTGTTCTTTTCGGAAATAATAGTAATAATGATTTTCTAATTACTCGGAAAAAGATAAAAATTAAATAGAGTAGATAAAGTAAAAATAAAAATGATTAAAATTTCAAAACCTGAATCCTGTTATTCTACGATATCATAGAACGAAAGGAAATGATTGAAAATAATAGACAATATTTTTAAACTAAAGTTTGTCGTGAAGTTTATTTACCGAACTTGAATGTACTAACGCATTTATACAGAAATAATTAATAAAAACAGGTAATATTGAAGTTTTAATCATAATTTTGATTTGGGGCGGAATGAGCCGGGTTCATGGGGTGAGATGAGACGCTCTTGTCATGTTTGTCATAACCTCTTTATGGAGCTGGCAGAAAAGTTTTTGTTTGCAAGATGTAAGTAGTTTTGAGTGGAATTTTCGAAAATATATAAAGATTCAAAACAGAGTTGCAATAGTGAAAACTTACAAAAGAAAAACTGACATTTGTGGTTAGAAGAGTCTATGACAGTTATTGTAAAATCTGTTGTATAAAGAAATTCTAGTGTCAGAGCACCTGCAATTGGGTTTGTTTATACATTTTATTTTTTGAGCTGTTTCTTCAGTATATTCTATAAACAGTTTAACAATTATATTTAAAAAATTTCAGAAATATTTTATAAATGAAAAATTTCAAATAAATGTTAATTCAACTTGAAATTAGAAAAGTTATTATATAAAGGAAAAATTTGAATTAATTAACCATTAAATGCATTTAAACTGTCAAATATTTATAAAATCCTTCCCCTAAGACCTAAATAATCGGACTTAATTATACCTTACAAAATTATTTGTTGAACATTTTACAGAGCATGAATTGGTACGAATAATCATATTGCTCAATCGTGTAAAACAATTATATTTTGTCGTGATACTCATTTCCATTCTCACAATACTTCAAATAATCTTCTATGTGTACGAAAAAAAGGAAAAATTATCTTCTATTAACAAAAACTAATAATTAGTTGAGGTGTCTCATCTCGCCCCAATACGTGTCTCGTCTCGCCCCAGAGCATGGGGCGAGATGAGACATGTGCACAAATTATAATTTTCATATTTTCATCGCAATTACTATTTTTGAAACACTTCGTCTTTTATGAAATTGATACATGAAGGTTCATATAATGTATAGAACCACTTACATTTTTAAAAACTAATATAGGTTTCAACTATTTCACTGAAAATGATAACTATGCTCATCTCGCCCCGGCCTCCCCTAATCACAATTCCTAATAATACCAAAACTATATAAAACCTTCAATGTTTTAAAATATTTATCTCAACATTACAAAATTTATTTTTTACACTTTTATTTTAATTGTGAAATAATTGTAATTGGAAATTAATTGTGAATAATATTGTAAAATAAATTTAAGAAAATTTATTTTATAAATAAATGTCTCATGATTTTTTACGGACAAAACAATTTTAAAGGTAAGTCTTTGTAGTATTTTAATAACTAATGAACATGTTTTCAGAATATTTTTCCTTGATTCTGCCCTCATAGTTTCAAACATGGTACAAAAAACCATTGTGAAATTTCAAATGAAAACTGTACTCTGTATAAATTAATTTTGAAAATGAAAAATATTAATACCTTTTATAAATATTCTTAAATTTTATTTGAATATAATACACATTCATTCTTATTTAAAAAATTCTTGTAAATAGTTGGTCATTTTTTTAATTTTACGACATTTTTATACCATGTTTGACCTAAGGGAATAGATTTCAGGAATGAAATTATAGAAATATCTCAATTAGTTAGTAAAATACTATGAAGACTTGCCTTTCAAATGATTTTTCCTAAACATGAATAAAATTTAAATACACTCAAAAAATAAAATTAAGAAAGGTCAGAAATTCATGCAGTTGTTTTTTAGAAAATCCCACATATTTTTAATAAAACTCATTTTCACACCACCATTAAAACCAAATTATAATTTAAGGCAAAACATAATTTTTAATACAGAATAAAAATTTGGAATAACTATTTATTCCTTAAGTTATTTATTTTTGAGGTTATGGGTATAAATATAATTTTCTTAAGATTCTTAAGAAAATTTTCAATGATTTTTGAATATTTCTGTATGTCAAAATTTTTTGAAATTTGGTCAAGAATCCTATATGAAAATTATATTTATATATAAGCTTAAAATAAACAGAAAAAAAAGTTAAAAAATAAACAGTTATTCGAAATTTTTATTTTGCACACAAAAATATTTTTCACCTCAAATTATAATTTTGTTGGAATTTTTGGATGGAGTTCCGAATAGCGTAAACCGCTGATTTTTCTGAGACTCCGTATACTTATGTATTTTGACGCTCTGATTACGAAAATGATAGTGAAAATGTGCGGAAATTTGATTTTCACGGTGAAACCATGAAAAAACCATAAAAATCATGGTTTTTTGCGATTATCCCAGCTAATATGCAAAATAAAGAAAAATGTCTCAAACAAAAGTTGTAGACATCATTGAAATACACATTTTTTGTTTGAAACATTTTTTTCTGCGAGTGATAGTTTTCGAGAAAATAAAATATATCGATTTTCATTTTTAAAAACCCCATATACAACGGGTGTTCGGTTAAATTGCAGAATAGGGGCGTCACCACTGTTTTGGCTGCAAAATTTTTTTTTTTTTGGGGAACCAAGTTATACAATCTTTAAATTAACTATTAATAAAGGGATTTGAAAAGGCAGAAGTTGAAAATTATTGTTACTTTTCTTATAAAAACGAGTCAAATATGGGTGTCTCACGATATGGGAATGTTCGTATTTACCTGATCGTTTAAAAGAAGGTCGTGTGTGGCCTTAGTTATTTTTTGTGCCCTTTCACAGGGGTGCCTTCCCGCCCTCACAACACCTGAAAAAGGGGGTCGTGTGTGACATAAGTTGTTATTTTTGTAACCTGTCACAGGGGTGCCTTCCCGCCCTCGCAACACCTGGGAAAGGGAGTCGTGTGTGACATAAGTTATTTTTGTGACCTGTCACAGGGGTGCCTTCCCGCCCTCGCAACACCTGGGAAAGGGAGTCGTGTGTGACATAAGTTATTTTTGTGACCTGTCGCAGGGGTGCCTTCCCGCCCCCACAACACCTGGAAAAGGGGGTCGTGT
>CAKNYM010049889.1:107063-127831 GCA_932195095.1 Andricus curvator
ATGTACCTTATTTTCATGTACCTTCTTCAAGGAAGTTTACCTCCAGGAGATTATAATAATCGCCAGGTAAACCAAAAAAAATCAACTCGATATCAGGCATCTTTGTGCAACTTCTCCGGGGATATTTCCCACCAGGAGACCATACCAATCACTAGTTCGTCCAAAATATATAAAAAAATAAATAAATAAATAAAAATAATGCACGTGTATTTTTTTCTGTGTAAATAGGTAAACAAATTATAAGTGATTTTTATTCATTGTTGAAGAAATTATAAGATTTTTAAATTTCTAGAAAAAAAGAAAACTTTTAGAATAAGAAAAAAAGTATAAATTAATATTATTCATGAACACATTAAATAAATTTAATTAGAACAGTAATTGTCTACATTTGCTCTTTATGAAGCTTTAAACAAATTCACAATTTGATCTAATTTTTTCTAATTTAAACATAGATTTATTTACAAACTTTAATTTTTTTCGAAAGGACCCCTCACAAAAGACATTGCAAAATGGCTCTCCGTGGAATTGCCTTTTCATTAGATATTTTGTTTTTCATGATTTCCCTATCAAAACTTTTCCTTACAAAAATCTTCGGAAATAAGCCGTTTATTGCCCAGGCGGGGTCAAAGATTGATTTTTTTGGGGCAATTTATAAGTGTTTAGCAAACATTAAATGAAACAAAAGTGGACTCTTCTGCCTCAAAGAACTTTTTCTACAGAAGATGTTACCAATCACTGGGTCGACCCGCACCTGGTGTTGACTCGATGTCTAGGTATTTTTCGGGCACCTTCTTCGATGAAGTTTCCCACCAGGAAATTATACTGATCACCAGGTTGACCAAAAAAGTCAACTCGATATCCAAGTATTTTTCGTGCACCTTCTTCGGGGAATTTTACCTGCAGGAGATTATAATGATCACCAGGTAATTCAAAAAATTCAATTCGATACCCAGGTATCTTTGTGCAACTTCTCCGGGGACTTTTCCCACCAGGAGACCATACCGATCACCAGGTCGATCACAAATATTGAATCGAAGTCCAGGTATTTTTTGTTCATCTTCTCCAGGGAAAGTTTCCCACCAAAAGGTCATACCGATCATTAGATCAATCAGAAATGTCGACTCGATGTCTAGGTATTTTTCGTGCAATTTCTGCGTGGAGATTTACCTCTAGGAGATTATACCGATCACCAGTTCGATCAAAAATATCGACACGCCCCAGGTATTTTTCATGCAACTTCTATTGGGAAGTTTACCTCCAGGAGAATATACCGATCACCAGGTCGACCAAAAAAATCAACTTGAAATCCTAGTATTTTTCGTGAACCTTCTTCAGGGAAGTTTACCTCCAGGAGATTATAATAATCACCAGGTAATCCAAAAAAAATCAACTCGATATCCAGGCATCTTTGTGCAACTTCTCCGGGGACATTTCCCACCAGGAGACTATACCAATCACTAGTTCGTCCAAAAACTTTGACTCGATGTATAGGTATTTTTCTTGCAACTTCTGCGGGGAGGTTTACCTCCAGGAGATTATACCGATCACCAGTTCGATAAAAAATGTCGACTCGATGCCCAGGTATTTCTCGTGCACGTTCTTCGGGGAAGTTTACATCGAGGAGATTGTAATAATCCCCAGGTATACCATTAAGCCATTTCCCTTTCAGGGTAGGCGTGACACTACCCGATTCGGGTAGTGTTTCTAGGTGGATAGTTTCTTGTAGTAAATAACTACTACAAGTGTGGGCTCACCACACCCATAATATAAAAAAAGGTAAACCAAAAAAATTCAACTCGATATCCAGGCATCTTTGTGCAACTTCTCCGGGGACATTTCCCACCTGGAGACCATACCAATTACTAGGTCGTCCAAAAATTTCAACTTGATATCCAGGTATTTTTTGTGCACCTTCTGCGAGGATTTTTCCCATCGGAAAATTATACTGATCACCAATTCGACCAAAAAAAAAGTCAACTCGATATTCAGGAATTTTTCATGCAACTTCTACGGAGAAGTTACCGACGGGGAAATCATTCCAATCACCAGGTCGATCATAAATGTCAACTCGACGTCCATGTATTTTTCGCACAACTTCTCCGGGTGAATTTTTTTCGTCGACCTGGTGATCAGTATAATCTACTAGTGGGAAACTTTCCCGAAAAAAGTGCACGAAAATTACTTGGATATCGAGTTAACTTTTTTGGTCGACCTGGTGATCGGTATGATCTCCTGCAGGTAAACCTCCCCGGAGAAGTTGTCTGAAAAATACCTGGACATCAAGTCAACACCTGGTGCGGGTCGACCTCGTGAACAGTATCATCTTCAGAAGAAAAAGATATTTTTTTTAATGTTTGCTAAAAACTTATAAATCGAGCATAAAAAATCAATTTTTGACGCCGGCTGGGCGCTACACGGCTTATTTCCGAAGATTTTTGTAAGAACAGCTTATGATCAGGACATTATAAACAACAAAATATCCAAAGATAAGGAAATTCCACGGAGAGCCATTTGCAATGTATTTTGTGCGGGGTCCTTTTCTAATATGAGTTACTTTTGAAACCTTGGTTTCTTTCAATTTAATTATTCTTACTTTTTACATAATTACAAATATTTCCTAAATATAAAATTAACTGAAAACCTTTAAAATTACCTTTGAGCTTATTTGAATCTATGACAAAGGTTTTCTGGTATTTAGGTTTTTATCTGAACATATGTTCTAAATTAAAAAAAAATACTTTTAATTTAATGAAGAGGATTTTTTTTAGAAAATTTAAATAATTGCATATTAAAATATGAATAATTTAGCTAGATTTAGTTAAGTAGTGAAATATTGACTTAAATTTGAAGCCTAAAAACGTTAAAGTAAGGAAAGGAGACTAGGCTGGTACAACAAAAAAAAGTTCGAATTTCTTCTGGGATAATGGCTCATTTAGTGAAGTTCCCAAAAAAAGAAAATGTGTATTTTATTCGATCAGATAACGATTAGGGGTTCCATCCACCCCCTCAATTTTCCCGTTGAAAATCTTGAAAGTACATGGAGAAAATCCCCATTTTTACGAATATATGAGACTGGAAGGCGTACGTTTTAATAAAACGAGTGGAAATTGCATAACATTCTTAAAATCACTTCCGCGAATGTGACATATATGTATTTTCTTTATTTTTACCCCCAACCCCTTCCACATTCCCCAAAAACCACCATCTAAACGAGGATCAAGTATTTTGTGGTATATTGGTCGTATATATTACTTTTGTATAAGTTTTTTATTACAGATCATTTTTAATGGTGTAATAAAAAACTTTCATGTGTTTTATTGATAATTATTAATTGTTTACACAATTTGTACTTGTTCAAATAATACTTTTTTCACATTTTTTCGCAAATTATCAGTACCCTCACAACGAGTTAAACTGTTTCGGCAGTATAAACAATCAGTACCGTCGATTCAATTTCTTGTTAATTGTTTATGCAATTTTTTAATGTAACTTTTAACTGGAGTAAGACAAAAAAGTGCATTTTATTGCAAATTTTTCAACAAACTTCATAGAATTCTGGTATGTGTGGTATTTTTACAACTTAACCATGATTTTTTAAACAATTTCCATTTATTCCAAAAAAATTTTCAAATATAAAAAATGTACAGCTTCTCTGAGTACCATGAACTAATTGGCTTAAATTAAATATCAACACGAGCAATTCACTTTATTGTTAATTATTAAAATAAATTTTCACTGTTGAAATGTAACTTTTGACCTTAATAATGCATTATTTACATTATTTACTCATAGATTTGTAACCAATTTTTAGTTGCTAAAACAATTTTGTTTGACAAAATATTAAAAATGTACTCGCCCTTATCAGAGTAACTTGAACTATTTAATTCAAACCGAAAATCAAAACGAGCGATTAACGTTCATGTAATTCAAAAAAAGTGAAATCGCCGAAAAAAGAGTTTGAACAAATGGAAATTTTTTAAACCATTATGAGTATAAGTAATGAAAAATCTCATCATAGGAGAAGGTAATTTAATTGGTTGAATTATTTACAACAACAAAAACTACACCTATATATAATTTAAATTTCAATATGAAAAATTATTTGACAATTCAACATAAAGTAAATTAAACGTGTTGATTTTCAATTTAAAATAATTAGTTCATGCCACTCAGAGGTGTAAATTTTTTTCGTTTTGTCAAAAAACATTGTTTAAACAAATTTAAATTATTTAAACAATGATGGGTAAGTGGTCAAATACCAGACATACCAGAATTATATGAAGTTTGTTGAAAACTTAGCAAAACCTTCACTTTCCTGGCTTATTCCAGTCAAGAGTTACATTCAAACAACAAAAAATTGTTTAATCAATTAACAACAAATTGAATCGACCGTAAATATTTTTATATTGTCTAATTATTTTATGTCGTTGTGAGTGACGAATAATTAGCGAAAAATGTGCAAAAGTAGTGTTTAACAAAATAAAAATTGTTTTGACAATTAATAATTATTATATGAAAAGAATTTTCGTGATGTAAATATTCTTGATTTAACGTCTGGGAATAACAATTTAGAATTTTTAAGGAAAAAACCTTATTTAATCGACTTCTTCCAGACCATTTAAGACGATTAAATAAGGTTTTTTCCTTAAAAATTCTAATAATTATTAATAAATATATATGAAAGTTTTTTGATTTCACCATTCTAAATGATCGAGTTTTGCAGTTGGATATTCTAGTATTATAACCAACAACTATATCTGGCATAAGATGACTCGAATTGATGACGTCAGTCTTGCAAAGTGAACTATGAAATTCAAAATGTAATTTCTTATTGGCCAACATAGAAAAAGGACAAACCATTTTCGTTTTGCGAAAAGTTTAATTTTTCCATAGTGTAAATTAATGTCAGAAAAATAGTTTTTACGTCGGTGTCTGTCTGTCGTCGTCGTTGTTGTCTGTATATCGGATAACTTTTGAAAGACTACTCGGGTTGGATTGTGCTGTGGCACACTTTTTAAGGGTGTAAAAGGAACAAGTTCGTTAGCCAGCTATTTTGGATAAAAATTCAAAAAGTTAGAGCATTTGGAAAATTTTTGAGACCATTTTTTTCAAGATTTAAAAATTCTATGTACGGACGACCCTAAGGTATACCGTACACATAAGCATTTTATCTCAAGATATTTTCTAAAGTGAAAAATATCACTATTCTAATTTAATGAAGAGGAAATTTTTTTTACAACATTTTAATTATATTCAACTTACCAAGTGGTACCACGAAATACTGCCAATACTCATTGAATTTAAAAACTGACAACACATGCATTCTGAAACAAAAATACAATAATTTCCCCTGGCCATTAATATTCTAAAACGAACATTTTAATCGTGTAACATTTTTAACATAGAATCTTTTATAAACGGAATAAAACCGTAAAATTTAATATTAAAATTAAAATTGTTTTCAACTTCAACCAAAAAAGACGACTTTCTACCTTAAAAGATGAGTTTTCAATCCGAAAGGACCAATTTTTAACAAACCAGTTGAATTGTCGACCAAAAAAGATGGCTTTTTAACAAAATAATTAAATTTTCAACATAATAGTTGAATTTCCACTCTACAAAAAGATGTATTTTGAACCAAATGATCGAATTAAAAAAAAAGATTAAACTTTAACCAAACAATTGCATTCAAAACCAAATAGTTGAACTTTAAAGCAAAAAAGATTAATTTTCAACAAAATAGTTGAAATTTTAATCAAGTATTTAAATTTTCAACCTAAAAAGATCAATTTTCAATGGAGTGGTCGTATTATTAATCAAACAAGATTAAACTTCAACCAAGTAGTTATTAATTCTTAACAAAAAATGTAATAATTGATATTTCAACCAAAAAAGATGAAATTTCTACCCAAAGAGATGAATTTTAAAACCAAAAAGACGAATTTTGAACAAAATACACGATTTTTCAAATAACTAGTTGAATTATCAAATAAAAAATATCAATTTTCAACCAATAATGGGAAAGTTAAGTTTTCATTTAAAAAAATTAACTTTCGATCAAAGATATGAATTTTCAACTAAAATTATGAATTTTCCAACCGAAGACAAATTTTTAACAAATAATGATTTTTCAGTCAAAAACGAAAAAAAGTTCATACAAACTGTTGAACTTTCAAGCCAAAAGAAGAATTTTCTGTAAAAAAATTAAATTTTCAACCCAAAAATACGAATTTTCAACCAAAAGGTTAACCAAGAAATACTTCAGTTCAATTTTCAACACCAAAATATAAATTTTCAACAAAAAGTTTGTTTTCTACCAAAAAGACGAATTTTCAACAAAGCCCTTGAATTTTCAACCAAAAAGATTCACTTTTTAACATAATTGTTGAATTTTCAAGTAATATAACTTTCAACTAAAAATATAATCATCAGGGGGGAAGTAACTGCAAAAAAAGGAAATAGAAATAGGCAAGTTAAATTTTCAACCCAAAAATACGAATTTTCAACCAAAGGGTTAATCAAGACAAATTTCTGTTCAATTTTCAAATACCAAAATATAAATTTTCAAGAGAAAGTTTATTTTCTACCAAAAAGACGACTTTTCAATAACGCCCTTGAATTTTCAGCCAAAAAGATTTGACTTTTTAACAAAATTGTTGAATTTTCAACTAAATAATATAATTTTTAACTAAAAATATAATCATCAGGAGGAAGTAACTGCAAAAAAAAAAGGAAATAGAAAAAGGCAAATAAATTGCTAACAAGAATATTGTATCAGGGTGGCCACAATACTTCATTTTCAAAATTCCCTAATTTTTCCCTGACCTTGTAACATTTTTAACATAAATATTTTATAAACAGAATAAAATAATTTCAAATTTATTATCCTTGTCAGTTATTTAAAGTGCCTCTTATAGAAATTCCCTGACTTTTGCAAGATTTTGATCAAAATCCCTGATTTTCCTTGACCAATAAAATTCCCAGACTTTTCCCTGATTTCCAGGTTTTCCCTGACCTACGGCCATCCTGAATTTCCAATATTTTTTCTCAGAAGGACTTCGTTTCCTATAATATTTTTTAATAAGAGCGGAACTTTGAATTTTTTATGGGATTAACATGGGAATAATGAGGTTTCTTTCGAAAAATGCGATTTATGGTACAAAAATACAGGAAATTCTCAACAATTCTTCAGGACTTTTCAAGGAATAAGTTTTATTACATTATTTTGAATTAGGATTTATGTAATATTGATTTTAAAAATGTCGAGTAAATTCGAAAAACTACAACATTTTTTATATCTCAGACTATTCTGTGGTCTATAAATGATCAAAATTCCTATTTATTCATCGCAGACTTCACAGTCTTTCCCTCTTTTTTCATTTTCCACTTAAATTCCAACTGAATTAATAGAACACGACAAGAAAATCCAAATACTTTTGTTTGGAAGTTCATTATTTTCGGTTAAAAAGTCTACTATTAAATTTTTGTTAAGAATTCATCTTTTTTTGTTGAAAATTGCATTATTTGGTTCAAAATTGAATTATTTTGATGAAAATTCAACGATTTTGTTAAAAAGTGATACTTCTTGGTTCAAAATTCAACTATTTTGTTGAACATTCATCTTTTTGGTTTAAAAATTCATCTCTTTCTGTACAAATTTCACATATTTTGGTTTAAAATGCAACTGTCTGGTTAAAAATTAATCTATTTCGATTTAAAGTTAAATTTTTCTTGAAAATTCTGCTGTTTTGTAAAAAAAAAACGTATTTTTGGTCGAAAATTTAACAATTTTGTCGAAAATCGAACTATTTGGTGGCAAATTTATATATTTTGTTGGAAATTCGTCTTCTTTATAGAAAATAATTTTTTTGGTAAAAAATCTAGTATTTTTATGAAAATTGCCTTTGCTGGTTAAATCCAACTATTTTTTATTTTTAATTACAATCTTTTGTTAAAATATCAACTATTACATTTTTCGTTAAAAATTCATCTTTTTAGGTTGAAAATTTAACTCCATGGTTGAAAGTTGAACTACTTCATTAAAATTTAATTTTTTTGGTTGAAGATTTGTAATTTTAGTTGAAAATTCGTTTTTTTTTTGTTCAAAAGTAATTTATTTTTAATGAAAATTTAACTATTTTGTTAAAAAATTATCTGATTCACCTGTTTTCTAGCACTAATGAGTAATAAAATACAAAACAACTTTTTTTTAAATTTTGCTATTAGTAATTTAGAAATATTATAATCGAAATCTACGTTTCTTGGTGATTCCAAGGATATGTCACCTGCAATTAAAATATCAAAATTAGAATAAGTGCCATATGTTATTTGCCTCCATAAGTTGGAAATTAAAAGTGTTTTTCAGGCTATGCATAGGTTCACCGAAATTCAACTACTATAGTTGTAAATTGACCACATCAACCAAAATTTTAAACTGTCATAGAGCAATAAATCGACTGCTCCTACTTAATATTATCGCTAGTTGGCGCAGATTTTAGTTTATATGTTTTGGCACTAGCCTATGCTATAGCGTTCATGAATTTAAACTTAAAACTCTACAATTTTGGATGTTTAAATTTTTAATTGTTTGACTATTAATGCGCTTTGAACTGGAAATTGTACAATTATTGGCATTCGAAAAAAAATTAGTCTCAAAATTTATTTACTCACAGGCTTTTAGTTCGAAATATTGTATCCATGTCAATTTTAAGCTATACATTTTTGAGCATTTCAGGTTAAAAATAATTATTCAATTAAACATTGATCTTAATTAATTTTTTAACGATAAAATATAATTACTTTCAAACAATACAATTTAAAAAGTGGAAAGTCATAAAACGTTTATAATATTTGAGATCATTATGACTTTTTTATATGAAAAACTAACAAAATGAAGGACCGCACATAATTAAAACGACATTGTTATTTAATTCAATATTATAATTTTTAAATGGTATTATATATATTGTATTATATATATAATTTGTAAAATAAAATAATTTCCAATTTAAAATGCGTAGTGTAGTTGAAAATGCAACAGTTGATTTTGTAGAAAATTCCTGTGTTGACAATTGAACTGGTGAATTGTGTAGCAAATTTGTCTCTGGAAAATTTAAAGGTTGAATTCTAGTTTATTAGTCTAATTCTAGTCTACCAAGAAGATTAATTTTCTATAAAAAAGACAAATTTTCACCGACCAAAAATGGAATAGATCAATTTTCAATTTGAAAAATTAATTTTTAACAAAATAATGCAATTTTCAACCAAAAATGGAAGTTAAATTTTCAGTTTAAAAAATTAATTTTCAACCAGAGAGATAAATTTCCAACTAAAATGATGAAGTATCGGCCAAAAAAGAATGGCTTTCAGTTAAAAAAATAAATTTTAAACAGAAAAAAATAGATTTTTCAACCAAATTGATGAATTTTCAACTAAAATGATAAATCTTCAACCAAAAAAATGAATTTATAACAAAGTAGTTCAACTTTTAAACAAGTAGTAGAAAGGGTCTTGGAAACTTAGAAAGCTACTTTATAATATTTAGTTATTAATACTTTTTCGAAATTTTTCAATTTTTAATTTTTACGTTTTTAAAAATTTGAATTTTAAAGACTATATTGTATTTTTATTTTGCATTTATATTGTACCATTTTTCAGCAATTAAAAATTTTAATTTTCCTGACTTAAACACTCTAAATTTAAAAGTGATCCACTATTAAGTTGTAAAATTCATTAACTTTCAGTTGCGAATTCTTTGAAAGAATACAATTAAAGTTTAATTGAAAGCAGCTGAAACAGAATAATTTTGTATCAAAAAATTGAAAATAGTTTGGCTTCATTTTTAAATGTTATAAAACTGTATCGTTTGAAAATGATTCAATTCAACATAAGAATTAAAAAATTTCGAAAAAGTATAATTAACTGAATATTCTAAAGTAGCTTTCCAAATTTCCAAAGCCCTTTCTACTACTTGGTTGAAAGTTGAAAAATGTATTTTTTTAGTTACAATTGAACTATTTTATAGAAAATTCATGTATGTCGTTGAAAATTTGTCTTTTTTGTAGACAATTAATCTTCTTGGTTGACAATTGAACATTTAAATTCTTCAGAGACAAATTTGCTGCAAAATTCAACAATTGACTTAACAACAAGTTTTCTACAAAATTCAACAGTGGAATTGTCAACAGACGAATTTTCTACAAAATCAACTGTTGCATTTTCAACTATATTATGCATTTTAAATTATTATATTTTACAAAATAAAAGTCGACCATTTTAAAATTGTAATATTAAATTAAATAACAATGTTTTTTTTAATTGTATGCGAGTCCTTAATTTTGTTAGGTTATTATGTAAAAAATTTATAATGATTTCAAATATTATACAAGTTTTATGACTTTCGCCTTTTTAAATCTTTCAAAGCTGTAAATTAAAAAATTTAACTCCTTTCCCGTGCTCTTTAATTTTTAAATTTTTCAAAATTATATCGTTTGAAAATAATTATATTTTATTGTTAAAAAATTATTTAAGATCAATGTTTAGTTCAATAATTATTTTTAACCGGAAATATCCCAAATTTTATAGTTTAAAATTGACATTCATACAATATTTCGAACTAAAATCCTGTGAGTAAAGAAATTTTGGGACTAATATTTTTCGAATGCCAATAGTTGAACAAGAAGTTAAATTTTTTAGAAAAAACCGCAACTATCTAGCATTACTCAAAGAGAATATTATTAAAAACACTAATAAATTGTTTGAACCATTATTTTTGTTGACTTCAATATTAGGTCATTTTATTTTTCAGTTACCCTATTTCGCCCTTCTTCCCTAAGGTCAGCCCCCCCACCCGAAAAAATTCCTGGCTACGCTGAACTGTTTTGTTGAAAGCTCATGTTTTTGGCTCGAAAATTTAACATTTTTTATTAAATTTTTTTTCTTTATTCACTGAAAAATCTTTCTTGGTTGAAAAATTCGTCTTTTTTATTTGAAAATAGTGTTTTTAGTGTCATTTTTTTTGTTGAAATAGTAGCAAAATAGTGCCATCACTTTTTAAAAAAATGTGAAATAGTGTCAACAGTGAGTCCGAGGCCTGATAACCTAAAAACGGTAAGAAACATTGTTTTTCTATCAGATTTGTGTCCTATAACAGAGAAGGAGAGTTCAAATTAGAAAACCAATAATGAAAAAAAAGAATACATGAAAAAATACAGCGGTATTTCATATTTTATTAGTAAGTATTATTAAACTCTTTACATACTTCGTCGTTATAATGAATAACCGATAGAATTCTTAACTTATACATCCACACACACACGCACACGCAGGCACGCGCGACGTACTATTTCCATAACTACAACTATCACACGATCTTCTTCTCAATTACTCTACTGCCACTGTTCAGAGGCTTAGAAAAATCTACACTCTGGTACGTTCTCGTGGGTTTAATTAAAATACGATCATATATGCAGGGAGACATCTTTGATACTGACCATACCAATTTGTCAAAATTGGAAGTACCGAGACAATTCAAACATTTTTCCCATCTCAGCCAATACATAAATATCAAACATCTGACGGACTTGGGCGGTGACCTAAAAAAAAAATAACCAGTTTCTTCAAACAGCATCCTTATTTGATATTATGCTAGTCGTTCAAAGTATATTTTAACACCATCTTGTGACGCTCAATAAACTTAAATTTTTCCGGTACTTATCTTAAGTTTCGAATGCCATAATATCCTAATATTTCTATTGTTATACACATCCAAATCCTCTTTTTCAGAGTACATCTTCTTTCTCTTCTATGTGAAATTTTATTTTATTGCTCTGCTCACGCAGAAATATTTAGGAAATTATACAATTTATGTGTGAATTTAAGAGGTTTAATATTAACTTGGTATTTTGCTCAACATAAATTTTTCAATTTGAATAGGCGCGCGTCTTCTTGAATACATAAAAAAAACTAAGTCTACCCTTTTTAGACTCTTTTTCTTGAGAGTTTAATTTTCTTATTATTATTATTATTATTTTCATACTGAAAAATAATTTCTGCGTTTAAATTGCTGGAAGTATTTAAAGGTGGGGAAGACCCAATTGAAATTTCTCAATTTTCAATAGAAAAAGAAAAATTTTGAACGCCCCTGAAATTAGGAAGAAACACAATTTTTAAATGGCGAACATCCAACTTTAAAATATTCGAATTTATTCCATCGAATTGAAATTACTTGAAATTATTCAAGTGTCAAAAAAATCTCAATTTTAATGCAGTCCAATTTATAAACTTCCAAATTTGAACGCCATCGAATTGCAAAAGAATTCAAATTTCATAACTTGTCTAAATGAACCTCTTAGAAGTTTCAGATTTAAAAGCACTTAAAATTTAAGGCCTCCAAATTTGAAAATAATCATTGTGAAAGCATTCAAAATTTGAAAAACCATAGATTAGAAAGCATTTTAAATAAATTAAATCAAATTTAAAAAAACTTACATTCAAAGAATTCAAATTCATGAACGTCCAAGCGCGAGAACTTCAAATTAGCGACGCTTAAGAACTAAACCTTCCAAAAGAGAAATTTAATACTAACATTAGTAATACGTCAAGTAACTTTAAAGTTACATTAGGCACAGTGTAAAATAATAATTTCGGAAGACGCGCGTGACGCACTGAACTATTTTTGTTTTTCATTAGCCAAAGGCCTGCCTTTAAAACTCGAGTCGCATGGTACGATTAGTAATGGCTCTAAAGCTTCTAAGCTGGCGCTTTTCGGTCTCGCCCCTTCGTTCATAAATTCACAAATTCAAAACCACTAATTTTCGCTTTCTTATCTTCTCCCTAAAAATAAAGTTCCCCCCTCGCCATTTTTGTGAGAATTCTCGCTATTTTAAATCCAAGATCTCGTAAATCTTGAAAAAGGAAGGATTCCAAGTTTTAATGGGAACTCACTGAAAGACAAACATTTCTACCAAATGCACGGGAGCAAATCTTTTTTTTCAGTAAAAAAATGTTGGCATCTCTTTGGAAATTATTTTTTATTTCTCGAAAGCCATTCAATTCAAATACATAATAATTTATATCATTTTTTAAGCAAGCATAATTTAAGCTTTCAACAAATAAAATACAAATTCCAAATGGGACGGTCGCGATTCTGCACAAATAAACTCTACACAGCTAATTTTGCACGTCGGACTAAATATTTTGAACACAAAGTTATAAGTTACATTTTTCAAATTTAAATATACTCTACACGAGAATATTCTACGCAATATAATTTAATAGATAATATTTTTTTCAAATAATATATCAAAACTCTACACACAATAAAACGAACAAAAAATGAAAAAGCATTATTGTATGCAGATTATTCATGTGTATAGAATTTAATGGTATTGAATTTAAAAAATATTATTTACTAAATTATCATGTGTAGAGTTTATTTAAATTCGTCTAGAACTTGACTGTGGCGAATTAAAAATATTTAGTTTGTCGAAATAGCTTGTATAAATTCCCTGTGTAGTTTATTTGTGCAAAAATTGCCGTCAATCCTTGTCCCCTAGATTACCATCTTGGACATTGGAATACCTAACTGAATGGTAGGTTTGAAATTAAATTTCTGCTGATGGAGAGAAGTAAATATTTTCCATTCAGGTGTTTCTTATTATATGAACAGTTTGTTACAAATCGATCGTATCACATTTATTTAGCCAAAGGACATTTCTATACAATTACCCTAAAAGTTATGACGCCAGCGCTTGAAACGCGGCTCAGTGAAATGCATAACATTCATTCGGTTTTCCGGTCGGAAGTAAAGCGCAATGCCTTTTCATCATCGTCGAGTCTCTTGTTATTATAGTTCATAATCCGCATCATTTTGCATTGGTCTATCTATGTATATAACATACGCTAAGCAAAATCATTCGAATTGAAATTCAACTATACAACAACCACAGGGATTTTCTCTCGCCACCGTTTTTCCCGTTTTCTCTACAGTTTTATAAAAGGGTCGCGTGTACTCGTAGAAAATATCTCTAGATTCTCGCTACCTAGATTCACTTCCGGTGAAAAAGACCATTCGACATTCTGACATTCGCCTTTCCTCCGGTTTAAATGCTCCTCTCGGGTCTCGGAAGATTTTATCTCTACAAAAAGGAATAGAATCAAATTGGCCTTATTTCATATTCAATCCAAGTCCGACAAAGGCGATTTGAGTTGTTACACATCGATTGAATCGAGAGACAGCTGAGAGTGAGCTGAATTGATAAACTGCAACTGTAACGGAAGTTGTGACTGTTATTCGCTAAAAATCACGATGTCGTATCGCTCGAACGGGAAAGGAAATCCTGCAAAGTAACTCAGTTATGATCAGTTTTAATTTACAAATTGCCAAATCAAGATTCGCAATTGATTATAATAGCAATAATAGTAGTATATAATACAGCTTCACTCAGATAAAAACACACATATTCATCTAGCATATTTATATCGCTTAAAATCCTGCTGCGGCGATTCTATTTAATGTATCATCATATCATTTTTATTGTTAATCAAACATGTAATTATTACTCGGTATCTTCGCTTATCCGTATCTGCGATTGGGTGCGAATTTTACGATCCGAGTGAGTATTCGACACCATACTTTCCAATCAAAAATTACAATCTCTCCAGTTGCCTCTTTTGTTTTCACACACGCAGTCACAATCATTCTCGTCTCTACTTTCTCTCCTGTATTCTCTTTCATTGGAGTCGAAGTCAATCCACAGCGCGAGCCACTTTACCCACAGGTCTTACAAATACAAGGAATAAAGAGCACTTAGATTGTAAAAATAATAGTAATTAGTAATCATTAATAATGAATAGTAAAAAAAAAAGAAAAAGAATTATGGAATCGCTACTTTATTCTATGTAACAAAAATAGCTCAAAAGTTCATTCCAACAAATGTCCATTGTTCAACCAAAAGTCTCTCATTTCTAACGAATTCAAACATCGATAACTTCTTTGTACAAATTAGCAGCACTCAGACACATTCAAAAGTTTTGTTCAATCTCTCGTTGACTTTCTGTCAGATTCGATGCGAATTCTATAAAACTAAAAATCGTAGCCTTTGGATTTCAGTGATCGACACCCCCCCGAAGAGAAAAAAAATTAGATTTTTTTTTAATCCACGAGAAATATTTAGTCAAAAGTACACGAAATAGTATCGCCAAGCAGGTGTTCGCATTTAATCGACAACAAAAACTCCGTTTCATTTAAAATCCTATAACAGACAAACAAACAGTCACCGCAGTTCGGGCTTATTTCCGTAACAAGGGCGTAATATTGTACACTCGGCGGCTTAAACACAGTGCTGATAATTAGTGGCTTCCTGATAGGCTAGCGAATCCAGTATCTGTTCTAAATTGGCCTTAAAACTCGGAGAAAGACATTAGCGACCAGCACTGTGGTTTTTTTTTTCTTTTTATAGTAAGGTCTTGCAATGTAGTAGTGGTGGTGGATGCGATAATGGTAGGGGTGGCGGATAAGGGGATACGATAGTACCTACGGCAAAGCATTCCTCGTTCAGGTTGGATGTGAAAATTGGCTGGAGGTCATGGTCGATTCAGTCCTGCATCTCTTCTGGCATTTCGTGGGGATTTAGGATTCCGGGAACGGCCATTTGCTGCCGCCTTTTGTCCTCCTGAGCTGTTCGTAACGCAGTCTCTCGCTCTTCCAAGTACAGGTCAGAATCGTCCTCTCCAGTGTATTCCTGAAAAAAAGGTCGAAGAGTTAAAAAAAAGTCTTTTAGGTCTTATAATAGAGAATTCAATTTTTATAGAATTATCCTATCAAAAAAGTGGTGTAACAAGCTCTCGCATACATTGTCGTCGAAAACCTGACTGGTTGCTACACTGCGTGAATATGACTTTTAGTGGTTCATTTATCTATTATAATAAAGATTACGAATTTTCTGCACCATCAATTTTGTGAACTAAAATTCCAAAATTTTAATTGAAAAGGATTTTTTAATATTGGGAAATATTTCTGTTCTTAACATTTGGCTACTACGCTATAATTTTTCAACTTTTTCACACTTTCAAAGAGATGAAATAAATGAAATTAGGTACAACTTAGAATATCTTAATTTACGAAGTGTATGCACTGTCGGTAACGGTAAAAAAATGACGGTACGGACGATAAGATTTATGGACATTTTTTTTAATGATTTAGGTTTTATTTTAAATGCTTAATTTAAAGTTCTGAACATTTCAAAACATCTCAAAAAAGAATACGGAAGATTCTACGCATTTTTTTTTAATATCAAGATTTTAATCACTTTTAAAACGCTGAATTATTTCAAAAGATATTCCGACGTTTTGAAAAGATTCGAAAAGAAGCTTTTTAGGAATTTTGAAAGGTTTTAAGGGAATAAAAAGAAATTCTTAAGATTTCTGAGAAAATTTCAAATGATATTTTATTTTTTTAAATGAAGTTTAAAAGAAAAATTAAAAAGATTTCAAAACATTTAAAATGACTTCCTAAAATGTCAAAAAAGAATGTAGAAGATTTTAAAGCAAAAGACGTTTTAAAAAGATACAAAAATAATTAAAAATTTGAAAAGATGTATTGTAAGTTCAAGTTTAGTAACAAAATGTAAGTTTTTCAATTTTTCGAATGAAAAATTCGAAGCTTTTTAATAATTTTGAAAGATTTTAAGAAAATAAAAAACTTTTCTCAAAATTCCTGGCAAAACTGTAAAAGATTTTTCATTTTTTAAAATTAATTTTTAAAGAAAATTAAAAAATATTTATAAAAATATCGCACAAAATGTGCAAGATTTTGGGGCAACTTTTTTAATTTAGAAAGATTTTTGAAAACCAAAAAGTAGAAATTTAATCTTTATTGGATGAATTCAACCTTCTTTAATTTAAAATAAAATATTTTTTAGTTGAAATATTTACATTTTTTGTTTAAAATTTATCTTTCTTGGTTGAAAATGTAAATATTTTGTTGAAAAATCATTTTTTTGTCAAAAATATAATCTTCTTGGTTGAGAAGTAATCTGTTTCGGTTGAGGATTTAACTATTTTGTTGAAAATTCGTCTTTTTTCGATGAATTCCAATGATTATGATTTTTTAAAAAAGTTGTTTTAATTGAAATATCAACTATTACAATTTTCGTTAAGAATTCCTCTTTTTTGGTTGAAAGTTCTTCGTCAACAGTTTGAAAAATTTGTTAAAAATTCCTTTTTTTTTGGTTAGAGGTTCATAATTTTGGTTGAGAATTCATCTCAGGGTGGCGATTCGGCGGACTATTTCAAATTCCTGTTCAAGTTTTTCAATTTTCTTGGTCAACCAAAAGTAACATGTTAACTTTTGCCTCAAAACGCTGACATTTATTTTAATTCATGACGTTCATTCTAAACATCATTAAACAGAACAGAGCAAAAAATTGCAAAATAAACGAATTTTTAAAGAAATACTTAACTTGTCCACTAAAAAATATCAATTTTTAATAAAAAATGGAATAGTTGGAAAAATAAATTTTTAACAAACAAAAAACGGATTTCAACAAAACAGTTCAATTTTGAACTAAAATGATGAATCTTCAACTGAAATAGTTGAATTTTAAACCAAAAAGATGAGTTTTCGACTAAAACAATGAGTCTCTAACTGAAGTAGTTGAATTTTCAACGCCAAAAAAATTAATTTTTAGTAAAAAAGATAAATTATCAACCAAAACTTAATAATAAATTAAAAAATGTTTAAATTAATGTTCAACCAAACAGATGAATTTTTAAACAAAACTATGGAATATTTAATTGGAATAAGTAAAATTTTCAGTTAAAAAAATTACTTTCCACAAAAAAAAACCTTAACTTGAATAGTTAAATTTAATACCAGAGAGATGAATTTTCAACTAAAATTACAGAATATTCAACTGGAATAATAGTTACATTTGCAGTTAAAAAAAAATCTTTTTCATCCAAAGAAAAAACAAGTTTTCAATCAAATACTCATTTTTCAACCAAAGAAATTAATTTTTAATTGAAATGATGAATCTTCAACCCAAAAAATTAATTTTTAACAAAAGAGTTTAACTTTCAACCAAGCAATTTTATTTCCAACCTAAAAGATGAATTTTCAACTAAAATGATTAATATTTACCTGAAATACTTTAATTATTAACAGAAAAGAAGAATTTTTGAACAAGAAGATTGTCTTTAAAATAAAAAGAGAATTTTCTACTAAAAAATCGATTTTTTACAAAATACGTGGATTTTCAACGAAATAGTTGAATTTTCAATTAAAAAAGACAAATTTTCACCAAATTGTTGAATTTTGCACTAGAAAAGATCAATTTTCAATAAAAAATGGAACAGAGAAATTTTCAGATGAAGAAATTTATTTGCAACCAAACTGATGAATTTTGAACTAAAATTATGAATCGTCAACTGGAATAGTTTTATTTTTTTACCAAAAAGATGAATTTTCAACCATAAAGATTAATTAATTTAATTTAATTTAATTAATTTTCTGTTAAAAATCTAATTCTTAACAAAAACGGATTTTCAGCAAAATAGTTAAATTTTCTACTGGAATAGTTAAATTTTTAGTTTAAAAAATTGATTTTCAACAAACATTTTCAACCATGTATGAATTCTTAATTAAAATGAAGAATCTTCAAGCAAAATAATTCATCATTTAACCAAGAAGTTGAATTTTTAACTAAGAAGGGATGAATTCGCAACGAACAATATTTAACAAAATTTTCTATTATAATTCAGAAATATTTCTTCTTCGAAATACTAATACTCTAAAAGCTACTTGAAGTACTTCCTTTATCTACAATTTTGAAGAGGGAACTTTCAAATTGGGATGAATTCGGACCTGGAACACGGATTTTTTTAAATTCCTTTCTTCTAAATCCGAATTATAATTCTTAAAATAAATTCCCCTTCAATATCAAAAATTCCCTGTTCCAAGTGAAATTATTTTTTTTTTTTTACGGAAACTCCCTGTCCTAAAATAAAAACGATAATTATTTTCTAACATTTTCTTTCCCAAGTCAGGATAAATGAGGAGTAAGCGAATCAAACGTGATAAATCCATTTTTTGAAAAAATTGAGAAAATTATTGTTTCTGTATGTTTGGAATATTATCAGTTCAATTATCCAGCTAAGTCAACGAAAAAAATCATACAGAGCAAAAAATTGCAAAAGGTTTTTCTTATAATGAAAACAAAAAAAATTCTTTCTCATAAAGTATAGATGTATTTAAAAATGTGCGAAATCATAGTCAAAGAACGTTACATTCTGTAAATCATATGATGAGCTCTCTTTTTAATTAATAAAAAGAAAGCGGCCATTTCTCGGGCTTTCACGGTAAAATTGTTAAATTTTCTAGGTTAAGTCAAGTGCATTAAATGATATTTGCACGTGAACAAATAAGTTTATTAATATTAAGTATCTTAAAGTATATTCTTAATTTCTTATTGCAATACAAACTTTTTGGATGCATGAGAACAAGTACTAACTAATGTCAACAAAAATAAGTAGTCTCGAACAATGATAAATTATAATTTAATTAGAGTAAACTGAGATAATCTGAAAAATCTAAGATCCATAAACCGTAAATAAATCCGTTACCTAATAATAACACTCATATACCCTGCGACTGTAGATAAAGTAGAAATCACTTTTCAAAATTGAACAAATTATTTAAATGATGAAAACTTGAATTTAACTGTGATCAGAAGTAAATTCCTGAATTTTAAATAAATTCCCGGGCTTTTCCAGGTCAATAAAATTCCCGGTCAAGTCGCTACCCTGCATCTCTTTGGTTAAAAATGTAACTATTCCTTTGAAAATTCGTATTGGTAGAAACTATTTTGTAGAAAATTCGTCTATTTTGGTAAATATGTAATCTTTTTCGGTTGAAAATACAACTGTTTAGTCGAAAATTAATCTGTTTTGGTTGAGGATTGAACTATTTTATTAAAAATTTGTATTTTTTGGAAGAGTTGAACTGTTTTTGATTTATATTAAAAATCTTTTTTGGTTGAAGTAAACTTTTTGGTTGAAAATTAATTTTTTATTTGAAATTTTGATTTGACGTATCTGAAATCTTTTTGAATTTTGTGAAGAATCTTAGCAATATCATATTTCTATAACCTTTAAAACAAATAAACAAGTAAACGTAAAAAATAAATTTGTATTTTTATTAAAAATTATTTTTCTACCAAGTCGAAAAACTATAAGCGCGTGTAGCGCGCGAATAATTCTGCTCGTCATAGTAAATTGTTATGGATGACAGGATTGATACAAACGTCTGATTTCCAAATTCCAAGACTTTCCCAGGTTTACCAGGTCCAATTTAAAAAATCCAGTCAATAAAATTTAATTTTAAAACATTCTACCAACAGTTTCTTGTACAATTATTAATTAATGCATATGAATTCGGAAATTTTATTAGCCGTAAAGTAGGTACTAAAATTATTGTTAAGATTATGAAATAGCTCCGTCTAAAAAAATGAATCTTAGACAATAAAATTTATGAGAAAAAACGTTCCAAACCGACAAAAATATTTTTTTAACTCAATATAAGAAATATCTGTGAATCTCAAATATTAAAAAAAAAAGGAATAATATTATGTAGCAATTTTTCATTCATAATTTCTAAACGATGTATAAAGTTTTTAAACTTTACTAAATTGGGCTTCGACTTATGTACTTTATTAAGGTATTAATTTATAATAATAATATAGGTATTTTTTTTTTTTGACATACTTCAG
>CAKNYM010049889.1:128231-197518 GCA_932195095.1 Andricus curvator
AAAAAAAAAATACCTATATTATTATTATAAATTTATATCACTCAGACAAACAACATCGCTCAAAACACCATCATTAATCTAACAAAGATATTAATTAGAAAAAATATATTAATCAAACAAAATGTGGAAAATGGATGAGAGTGAAAATGGTAAACTTTTTGGCAATCAATCTGAAATAGTTTCCAGCATGGAAGTTTGTCTTCTTATTTTGCAAGTGAAAGAGGGTTGCTACAAAATTACTATTTTAGAATGCCCTTTCTTTTCCAAAAAGTCTAGGTATTCACAAAAAATTTAAAATTTTTCGGCTCAACTCTTGTACGTATCTCAAAGATTTCAGGGATTAAACAAAATTCATTTAGAATAAAAAATGAAAATTAAAATTCCTCTTTAAATTTGAAAATATAACTCTAAGATATAAAAAAATTAAACTCCAAGAATCAACATCGATCAACTTTGGACAAGCAAGGTTTTTGCCTTTCGGAAAGGCAAGTTTTTATGCTTGAGATTTTTGTTTAATTTCTAAGCATTTTGTTATTAGAATATACCGGAATTAAAAAAAATCAAAAACGAAAAAGTCGTTTGTTAGAGCGAATGTGTGTCGAAATATGTAGAGCGCGTAGAATCCAAATTAAAGACTTCCAAAATTACTTGATTTTAGGATTAATTTTTAACTTAATTCAAAAAGATGATTAAAATACTTTATAACAACATATCGATCAATTTTATAGCTTTACAGTCGGACCTCGATTCTATGAACCTCGATATCTTGAACTGCCCCTCATCTGGTGTCCTAACCAATAGTAACCCTGATTGTTTTTGACGTTTGCGGAGATGGTGCACAGAGATTGCAAAAACCCGCCATTACCTATTTGTGCGTATTTAACTTCCCCTCCGAGAGACCCCGATAACGTGAACCACTCCCCCTGAAAAGTTCCTAGAATCGAGGTCCGTCTGTACTATAAATTTAAAAATGATTAACATTTATAAATAATTATATTAAAAACATCGACATATAAATGTCTTGAATACCAAACCTAAGGATTAAAATTTTTGAAAATCTGTCACTAGCCATTTAAATTCGAAACTCTTCAATTTTGAAAGCGTTCTAGAATTGGAAACATCAATATTCAGTTGGTAAGAGAACGAGGAACTAAAACTTTACGTTTCAAAAATGAAAATTAGGTGCATCGGAATTTAGATGGTTTTAAGATTTCAATTAGATGAGAAATAAGTAAGATCTAAATTTGGATGCATTTAATTTAAATTTGAAATATCCACAGAAGATAGAAGTTAAGTTTGAAAACTAAAAGCTTTAAAAATTCCAGACTTTATGGAAAAATATAACTGAATTGCATTTAAGCTTCCAACAATTTAATTTCTTAGCAATCATAATAATTTCCATTTATTGGTAATACATTTTTTTAAATTCTAACTACTGATCAGATTATTTTCGTCAGAAGATCATAGGTTAGTAAAACGAGAAAAAAGTCGTTTCAGACAGTGATCAGAATCCATTTTTTTTGTTTATTCTATCTTGCCTAAATTCAAAAAATTCCAGCCTCCATCGAAATCAAACTGAAGCGATAAAAATTGACAATGCAGGTGTAAAAGTTAGTTAACATTTCTATTAAAATAAATTGGTCGAAACTGTTTTTCCTTAATATTAAGACCGTCTCTAAACATTCGGACATTCCGTACGTTTATATACGTTTATAGCACGGTCGTGTCTAAATGTACGGACCTGGCGAAGGGCCATGGATTGTGTCCGGACGTATGAACACCACAAATGAATAGTTTTATGTTGTAATTAAAGTTATCCAATACAAAAAATACTAAAACTTACCCTGATTTGAACGAGGAAATCTCTCAAGTGCTCCTTGAAGGCAGGGATGTCTTGATCCAGGTTGAACAAACCTTGAACTGTAATTTTAATTTGGTTGTCCGTTAAATGTGGAAACGCCGCCCTGAGGAGCCTCGCCACGAATTCTTGGACGTAAACAGTGTTGTCAGGAGCAGGACCAAGAGGAACCTGAATTCTTCCCAATTCCACTAGGGAGAACATGTACGCCAAAATCGTTGCGTGCATAGTCAGTCCTAAAACAAAAAGACAAGACATTTTATATTAATTGTGCTTATATTTATATTTCCATTTAATTAAAATTAAACAGGTAGTATGCATTTTCAAATTATTTGAAATTTCAAGCTCTAAAATTTGGACGTTTCAATTCGATTCTTCCAAATTTAACTTGAATCTTTTCAAAAACTTAAAAGTTTTCAAATGTTATGGATTATATACTTTGGAAGATTACAGAGTAAAGAAAAACTTTCCTGTTAGGATGTTTTGAAATTAATCAACACAGCCTAATTAAATAACATTAAATGTAAATTTAGCAAAAGCCATTTAGAAATCAGCAATAGACTATAGATAGGTGAATCAGAGTTTCTAACAAACGGATGATTTTTAATTCCCGATCATTTCCCGGTTAATTTTTGATTTTGCAGTCTGGTAATTATACTTCTTTTTAAAATTTCCATGTCCTAACTCAGAATTATAGTTCTTTTCGAAAATTGCAAAATTACAGAGATATCTCTTCCCAAATCCCGTGTTCCGAATCATAATTATAGCTTTTATCTTTTTATTTCAAGCAGTAAATCTTTCTCTCTTTGATTCAAACACACACACACATATATATAAATTCGTTCAATCAACAAAATTCGTTTCGGTTTTGATTCCTCTGGAATCAAACCGAATGGCCTATGACAAAGCCACCGAACGCGTCCTCGGGTTGCGGATATAGGGTTCCTGTACCAAGGGTTTCTGCTGAATATGGTTACAATAATTAACAAGCAGTTGCGCACAACTGTCCAGGGGTGGTCCCGAAGGAATTAACCCCCAAGCGGAGGCGTAACAATCGTGACGAAAGCTGAATGGCACCTGGGTGAGGTTTCTTGAACGGTGACTCTGGGATACCGGGCGACCCTCTTAGAGTATGCAGCCTTATCCTTGCATGCGGGGCTCTACAAGGATGGACGAACCCTTTCCCTAACCACTCGTGGGAACAACAATTATAACACCAAACATAGTTGTAGTAAGTGCGGTTCAAAACAATCGAACGCGCAGGGCTCCCGACAATGGGTCGGACAACAATGCCGACTACCAGAGAGTTGGGGGAGCCAATCAAGACGGAGTCAATGCGATGGATCGGCGGAATCTCAATACTTTTGGGTGGACGGATCGACTCAATGACGACCTGCTAGAGTGTTACGATAGCAGTATGGCCCCTGAGCGAGAAGGTTACATGGCACGACTCCAGGCTCTGTGGTGCGAGAAACACCCAGAGATCTCGCACTTTTCGCGTCAAAGTCTGCGAAACCATGCCGAACAACTCCGAAAAAGGGGTTATGTAAGCGGAGCGCCTACTCTACCACAGCCAGAAAGAGCCGGAAGCAGAGAAAGAGAGGCGGCACTGAGACCAACCGCGGACAGGTATCCAATAGAGGAAGAGCGATGCTTCAGGACACGGAGAAACAAACATCAACATCCAGATTTCTTTAAAGCCCAAAGATCTAGCTGAACTGGATAACGTGCTTCGTGGAGGTTTTTCCGAAGAATCCGACCTCTGCACTATCAATTGTGGTCTGTATAATACAGCGAGAGCTTTGACGGATGCAAACCGTAAAACAAAACCAACGGCTGATCATAAGACCAAAAGACGAATGCATCAACTCACTACAAAGATAGGCTGGGCAAGACAGTACGCATCCCGCATTCAGTGTGTGATTTACTACATAACATCTGGCAGGAATTTGACCGCCAAGGTTCGATAGTTCGCGCGCGAACTGCGAATCCGTTATCACACAGTTAACAAGTGACGCTAGGAGAAGACTAGAGCGGAGGGAGAGATGGGTCAGAGAAAACCAACAGTTTTTCTCTGACACATCTCGACTCTTCCAAGATCCTCCAGTTACTGTCGACCATCCGCCTAAACCAGAGGAGGTCGAAGCATTTTGGAGAGAAATCTACAAAGTCCAGCATCTACTTAAAGAAGGTTCAAAGAACATAAATAGCTTCAAGGAACTGTGCAATGCCCTCATAACACCTGAGGAAGAATGCCCACCTATCACTACCGAGGAGGTGAACAAAGTATTAAGAGGCATGAAGAACTATTCTGTTCCGGGACCAGATGGTATCAAGACCTTCTGGTGGAAGAAGTTTCCTTCATCCCACCAGCATCTGGCCCGCATTTTCACCTCATATCTAAAGTCGGAAGAGCTTATTCCGGAGTGGTTGGTGGAAGGGCGCACAGTACTCCTTCCAAAGATAGGCAACTTAGCTGACCCGAAAAATTACAGGCCAATCACTTGTCTGAACACACTGTATACAATCTTCACAGCTATCCTAAATAATAGGATTGTTCGAACAGTCGGACCTGTGTGGTGAGAAATGTACGAACAACGCGGCTCAAAGAAAGGCGTCTCAAAGCAGGATGTCGGGAGAACCTGCTCATCGATAGATGCGTCTGCAAAGACGCAGCATCCTACCAGCGCTTCCTATCGATGGCCTGGATTGATTACCGGAAAGCTTTCGATTCAACCTCACATAGACTCATCATCTGTCTGTTGGAAAGCTTAAAGGTTCATCCGCACATCGTGAAGTGCATAGAGAGATTGATGCCGCTTTGGAAAACCAGATTTACTATCTCATTTGGAAAACATCGTGTGACAACTAACACCGTCACCTTTCAGATAGGTGTCTTTCAGGGCGATACCATGAGCCCACTCCTCTTTTGCCTCACATTATTGCCACTATCTCTCGCACTTCGTCATTCCGAAGGGTACTTCTGCGGCAAACTTGGAAACCGAAAGCATAAGGTCACTCATGTATTTTACATGGATGATATCAAGATCTATACTAAAAATAAAGAGCACCTACACCTAGCTGTAGGAATTGTCGAAGAATACACTCAGGCGATTGGAATGGAATTTGGGTTAGAAAAATGCGCTTAGGTTTATTTGAAGCGAGGAAAACATAATGGCATCCCTGAAGATCCTGAGCTCGTCGACAGAAGCGCTATACGACACCTTAGCGCTGGAGAGACCTATACCTACCTGGGCGTGCCACAGAGCCGCATTCCGGACGTGACATCTATAAAGGATACTCCCCGAAGCAGATACAAACATCTCATCCGGCAGATTTGGTCTTCCGAACTGTCCGCGAGGAACACATTACCTGCAACGAACATGCTTGCCGTCCCGATAGTACTCTATTCATTAGTAGTGGTTCCACGGACGAAGGACGAGCCCAGGTCCCTTGATATCAGATCACGAAAGGTTATGCACATGCACAAAAGCATGTACCATAAGTCTTCTGTTCCGCGACTCTACATCTCACGCCGACAAGGTGATCGCGGAATACTGAATCTTGAATGTCTTCACAACAGGATTATTCTGGGTGCAGCACATATAGTCGCAAATGGACAAGACCCTCTTCTTAAAATGGTCAGGACACACGAAGAAGTGGGCAAAGGGGCGTTTCTGTACAAAGCAGCGAAGAAGGCTGCTGAAACACTCGGCCTTGACTTCAATATCAGGGGTGAGCAAAATGCATCAAATCTTACCCATCTCGAGTACTCACTCCTGAAGGTCCGGATTAAGAAAGCACAGGAGAGAAACTTCCGCGAACAGCTCCTCGACAAGAGGATGCACGGCATCTTCCACAGAAACATGGAGGATCAGTCGATGTCGTACGAGCTAACGTTTGCTTTCCTTAAATCACCCGGATTGAAGTCGGGCTCGGACGGTTTCATTTTGGCATGTCAAGACGGTGTCATTCCCACTCTAGCATACCGTCGCCACATTGTAAGCTAAGACATTCCCAATGATAGCTGCAGAGCGTCATGCACACCCTTGAGCATCTAAGACACATACTATCTAGTTGTCCAACTCATGCGGGAACGACTAACATCCAAAGGCACAATGCGGCACTAAGAGTGCTTTATTACCATCTCTGTCACTCTTACAGCATTAGCCCCAATACCGCACCGCTAAACATTCCAAGGGAAATAGAGTCAATTGTCGAAAATGAGAAGTGCCGCATATACTGGAACTTCATATTCTCAACGATTGTTTCTGTAGCGCACTCAAGGCCTGACATTGTTCTCTTTGACTTCGAGAAGCGAACCATGTTCGTTATCAAATTTTCGGCACCAGCTGACAAAAACATCATAGCCAAATAGAATGAAAAGAAATATAGGTATACAGACCTTGTAAGGGAGTTGCGACGGTTATACGACTTTGAGTGTACACCGGATTTCAAAGATTTTAAATATTTCAAAAAATTTGCAAACAATATTATCACCATTATCGACAATAATCTTCTTCATTGTTCGTTTCATGATTGAACAAACAAAGAATAATAAAATATCAAAACACTTTTAATATTAATTTTAACACAATAGAATGAAAAATCCCGGTCAATTAATCAAATTTCCAGTAATTTCACGGATTTTTCCGGGTGAACAAAATTCCCGGTTTTCCCTGTCAGATATACACACTGTACATGTTTAAAACAGTTAGAAAAACCCCTATCCCTTCCAAATGAAATTTAAATCTAACAATCTAAATCCAGAAAAATCTTACCGGCTGTGTGTGAAGTGTCTGTCACTACACTGAATATGTGTTGAAGAATATCAGTGAAATACGTCTGGTAAAAGCTTTGTTCTGCTTGATCGTGCTGTTCGATGTTTTGCAGAAGCTGGTGGAGAATTTGCAAACCCGTGTCCGCCACATTCCTCATAGTATGTTTGAAAGCCCATATAATAGAGTCCAGGACTAGTTTGAACTGCGCGGGGGGAATCGAGAGGAAAGCTGGGAAACAGTGGACGTTCACTGCCTGAAATTTTCAACAAAAGCACCTCATTAATTTTCGTTCAAACAATTTATCGTCTATACTGTTATTCAAGAATAAAATTAATAATAAAGAAGTTTGTACCTGTAGCAAAAGGAAGAAATTCGTTCTGTGTTCGGGGAATTCCTCAAAGTCTTTGTTGATCATCTCTAAGGTGCACTCAAACACGGCGTCAAATATTTTAGGTACTTCACTCGTAATATGGCCTTCGAGTTTGTTAACGATCGTCGCCATAGCACTCAGCACTTCCGGTTCTCTGGCGCAGTGAACATTCGTTTTTTGATAATCTAGCAAAACTGCATCTAGTAAAGGAGGAATAAAGTTCTCCAAAACCTGTGGGAATGAAAATAAACTTAAAAGGACGTTGATGATATTAGAAGATATTAAACATCATAGTGTATTAATAGTATATCATTTATTATAAATTCATTAGGTTTACCATTTGGTGATCGTTCGATCTGCTGACCCAATCAGAAATTAGTTTGAGAGTTTCCTTCTTGACGACTCGCATACTTTTAATCAATGGTTGCTTCATCACCATCTCTCCGTTTAAGGCTATGGCAGCACTTATATTTTCACTCATGACCTTATAAACATTCAACATATCTAAATATATTCTGCCTAACTGCATTACGTAAGGATGTCCAAGGGCTTTACACGCTCGGACGTTTGTCTTGAGAATGCTAGCAAGCTGTTTCACAGCTTCCTGGTCCTTCAAAATGTCTACATTCTGCAAAAATTAAATAAAAAATTGATCAAATGAAATACAGTAATTTGTGAAACACCATTTGAAAATGCTGTTAGTGCAGTTAAAAATCACGACTCTGTTTAGCGATCTTACACGAGAAGTATATAGAATTAGACTTTATTTTTCATGCTTCAAAATTAATAGACCTGACAATCAATTACAATTTTCAAGGCACTGCGTCCCGCCAACTATCGTGACTTTATCAAAACGCTGACAAAGGTACTTCTTTATAATTAAAATCAGATTTATTTTAGTTTCAAATTAAGAAGGAACATGCGCAACTTCTACATCATAATATCGGTAAAAAAAGCTGTAAATACGTTCTTCTAAAATACAAAAAACAGTTGACCAGATTACTCTTTTCGAGAAATACCTACGTTTTTACTCTCAGAAAGTCATAATTATGCACTAAAACATTTTCACAGTAGCTCTTTACTTCTATAAATTAAATGAAATATGATTATTGAAGTTTTTATTGACACGACAAAATCATAATTAGGTTTGGCAACTGAACGAGAGTTGGAAGCAATTTGACTTCATTTTTTGTGTGTTATGTTGGTACCCCTGTTGGCATTCAAACTACCTATTCAATTAGTTCGTTTCCCACCAAATTGTCGTTCTCATACAACGTTGCGAAATTGCAAATAAATTTTCGTTTAGCTGAATTACACCACTTAAAAATTAATTACAGAGTGTCTACCGAAAATTCGCTTTCAAAATCCCGGATTTCCCGGATCAGAATAAATATTTTTCCCGGTTTTCTCTTGTGATAATGTGCCTCGATTTCGCGCGTCATCGTTAGTTAAGAAAATATACTATAAAAGTTTCAAAATTAATATTCGTTGATCCGGATCGGTATGATTTTAACAAGAAGACCAGTTTAGGATAAGTTTTGAAGAAAATATCTGGAAATGGAAAGTAAAAACATCAGGTGCATCAAAAAATGAGACATTTATTACTTCTAAATCAAAATTTAAAACAGGACGGGATAAACGCTTGAAGCTTAGAAGAAATAAGTTGTAAAAATTCAAGATCTTCTTATACTTCATTCAGTTTACAATGCGTAATTCTAGAATATATTAGCTTAAAAACTTCCATTTTAGGTCTTTATTTTAAGCATAAATTTTCAGTTTAAAGAACTTAAATATGCAGTTTTTAAGACTTAGAAAATTACAAAAACAATTAAAAGCATTCAAAATTGAAATTTTGTTAGATTTTTTTTTTTAAGTTGATCAACTGTAAATATAAATTAATTGTGGATTCTTTAATTTGATAAACTGTAGTACGAGTATTAAAAATTGAACAAGAATTCATCTTACAAGACGATTCTGAATCTGTTAAAAACAAAACAATTTAGATTTGAACTTGAAAAGATTGAACTGCTTTAATTCGAAAGTCTTAGGGGCCATTCACAAAATACTTGATACATTTTTTGGGAACTTTAGATACCCCCACCCAAAACGTATCAGGTATTTTGTGAATGGCCCCTTAGTAGTTAAAGAAATAAACGTCCGATTGAAACTTTATAAACTATTTTCAATTTTAAAATAATTTAGATTAATAAACTCATAATTAAACGCTTTTATTCAACTTCACATTCTATGTTTGAATATGGTTTCAGTTTAAGATATTCCATTTTTAACCCATGCAATTTAAAATTTGTTTTAATTTAAAATAGGAAATTTTGTCAATTTTTCGCCATATTTGACTGTTTATTTTGAATAACCAATTATAAATCAAATATGCGAAACTAAACAATTTGAAACTGAATTGTTTGAAATAAAAAGCCTTCAAACGATACAATTTCAGAGTGCTAAATTTAAACTTTAAACGTTAGAATGTTAATTTTGTAATTTTCTTGAATTTTTAATTTGTGAGTGAAATTTGTTAATTTTAATATATAAATAACAATTGGACAATTATTGATTTCAATCGAATAAATATAAAAATAATTAATCTAATTTAAAAAGTGGTTACTTTTAAACGAAATTTAAAATCGGTCTATTCAATGTTTCTAACTTAAAATTGATTCAAAATGATATAATTTTCAAAATTTAGAAATTGATTGATTCATTCTTCAATTTAGAGCATCGTAAATGATAACGTGGATTTATATTTTTAAGCCAGAAATTCTTCAACTGTTCAATTAAAAAACATTAATTCATTTAATTTAAAATTATTCATAATGTTCAGAGCTTCCACTTTAGACGTGTAAATTATTGTGCCTTTAAATTAAAAAAATGTTAAGCTTTAATTTTAAAAGTTTAAAATTCAAAAAGAGTTAGAAGTTTTTAATTGCAATGACCATTAAAATTTGTTTTTGAATCGGGAAACGATCGGGAACTTTTTTCTCTCACTGTAGCGGCTAACTACAATCTTATCGACAACAAATAGCAGAAATAAGTCAGAAAAAAAACGCATAAGAAATTTCTCCGAGTTTAACTTTTATACTGGCATTAGTAGACAAATGTATTGCCTGCGCCATGCTTTTGTTAGTAAATTTCTCAGATTTTCCAACTTCTGTTTGGCTGACAATAAATCGACAACGTTTAACTCGTTACACGCTTTTAGCATTGAATCGTATAATTTTATAATAATTTTTAGCAGAAAATAAAAATTTCTAATTTAAATTTATAACTGCAGATTTCCCGGATCTGCTCACGAAAATTTTTTAACAGCTTATATTTTCTACACAAGTTGGTACAAATTCTTATATTTTGCAAAATGACGCCGAAACAAAACAAATTTAGCATATTTCAAGGGCATTACAAATCTTGAAGTTTTCTAACAAATCTGAAAAAATACTTATTGTAACACTCGAAATTGTATGGAGTTTTGATATCATCTTACCTTCGATGCTTGACTTATAATGTCATCCCAAACTTGATTCGGCAGTAGCATGTACTTTTCTATTAAGTGCTCCTGCACTATTGTATCGACCTGGGCACTAATCATGTAACCAACCGCTTCATAAAATGTATGCACCTTTAAAAAAACACACACACACATTAAAGATTAAATTAAATTCTTTACTTTCATGTTCCTACATTCAAGTTTTTGTACTTCTTTTCTTTATATTTTTAGCTCAGTTACCTGTTGCGTCTGGAGATCACAAATGATACTGCTAATAGTAGATAAAATTTCTTCTATAAACGGCATGGCCTCGCCGACCTGTAGTGTGACGAAATGTCGTCTGCATTTCAGTGCAATCTTAATAAAAGTGTCGCATGCCATGTCCTGCACACCCTCATGTGTCTCTGAAAAAATGGAAGTGTTTGATTAAAATTAGACTGTTAGAATTAGTAGAGTAAGTTCTGAATAATATTTTAATTTTGTATACGATGATTAATCACTCACCATGCATAAACTCGAATAATTTATTGACAACGGTTTTCAAAAACTTCCAATGGGCTCGGAGAAATCTCGGATATTGTCCTACGACATACATAATATTACTGGCAATGATAGCTTTGTTGTCTTTTCCCTTTTTCTGCTCGCACAAACCGAGTAAGTCCTTTATTACAGTCACTAGAAAACGTTTCTCGTCTTCTTCGTGCATCGCTCCCGAAATACTTCCTATCGCCCAACACAACTGCAATACAAATTATTCATTGATTGAAATATATTTTTGTACTTTTACAAATTTATCTGTCTGTCAAATCATTGATTTTTGTTTGTTTTTTAATCGTGTAAATCTTTGTGCAATCTTGAAATCTGGTGTACACTCAAAATTTAAGTGGTCAACCCTCGTACTTTTCTTTTGCTACAAAATACTAAAAAGTGTGAAAAATAACGTGGCGAAGTTTTTGAATAATTCCAACCCAGGCTGACCGTTTAAATTGATCAAAAAATTCCCGGTCATTTACCGGTTAGCAAAAATTTTTCACAGCCATAGAAATTAAAAATCTTAAAACTTAACGTTTTTTTTTCATTTGAAGTAATAGACACTGGGCTGCAAAATAAATCACTCAAGGTGGAACTTTTGAATTTTAAACTTTTTAATTCAAACGCTCAATAATTTAGATCTACAAGAAAAAAAGTGGAAGCTTTCGACACTTTCCAAATTAAAAAATTAAATGACATTAAACTGCAAAATTAAACATTTGTAACTTTTACAAATTGGACAGTTAAAAGATTTATGGTTAAAAAATATAAATTCACGCTATCATTTTCAATGCTCTAAAAAATAAAACATGTCTCTCATCTAATTCAGTACAAAATTGAAAATAAAATGTTCCTCCCTTTCATCTGAATGTTAAAAATACCGAATTTGCCCCGGTCCACTCAATAAAAATGTTCAAAAGAAAAAATTGGCCTCTTCGAATTCAGAAAAACTCCCGTTCAACTAAAAAAAATGTTCACAACAAAAGAGATTCGTCTTCCAGTTCAGAAAAAATTGAAAAACAAAATTTTTTCCTCCCTTTGCATTCGGAAAAAAAATTGAAAATAAACAAATTCTTTCCTTAAACTCAATAAAAATGTTATACAAAAAATGACTCCTTTCCAACTCGATGCAAATCTTTAATATATAAAATGTCCCTCTTCCAATTCAGTAAAAAGTAAAAACTAACATTTTCTCGTTTCAAACTTAATAACAATGTAAAAAATATAAAAATCGCCCGCCTTCAACTCAATAAATATGTGAAAAACAAAAAAATTCCTCTTCCATTTCCGAAAAGAATTATATACCACAATTTCTTCCCATTCTTTTAAAATTAGGATTCTGAAATTCAAACGTTTTTTTATACATAAATCCTTTTAAGTTGAATTATTTTAAATTTAAGTTGTTCAAAATTAATAACTGTGCAATCGTTATTTATACATCAAATTGCAAAACTTTCGCCTACAAATAAAATTGTTTTTAAATGGACCAATTAAAATTGTGACGTTTAAAGTTTAAACTGAGCACTCTAAAATTCAACATTTTCAAGACTTTCTATTTCAAACAATTCTGTTTCAAATTTTATTTTTCTTTACTTACATTTTTTCAACTGAATGGGCTAAAAATGGAATATTTTAGACTCAAACAATATTTGAATAGGATTTTCGAATTGAAACAGTTCAATTTTCAACGTCAAAATCTGTAAATTGTTTAATTTTGAACCGATTCAAAATCATCTTATAAAAGCCATTATTGTTCCATTTTAACACTCGAACTGCAACTCAGTTTTAAAAATCATTAATTAATCTATATTTAAAGTTGATCATCTTAAAAAGTTTTTTATCAACAATTCTTTGTTTAAGTCTCCAAAACTGCATTTTAAAATTCTCTGGCATTATTGGTGAAAATTTTGCGCCCCCCCCCCCCCCATGTAACCCCTATCCAGTTCAAAATAAAACAATTCTAAACATTTAAACCTAACATCAAAAAAATGGTTTAATTGCATTATATCATGTAATATGAAATCTGTGATATTTCAAGTGATTGTATATATTTTTCTTCTGAAAATGTGTAAAATTACCGTTCGAAAAAGTAATTCACTGGCATTTCCGGGTCCAGTGGCCACCCTGTAATGTTGAAGATAATACCAGTCCTCAAGACTGAAATCTCGTACATGCCTTTGAAAATTAAATTCTGAGGAAAATTAACTCACCGTGTTGAGATTTTTCCAAGACCATTCAGTGCCATTGACTTGATTCTGCAATTTTTCCGTCATGACTCTTTCCGTGTCAACATAGTCGAGATGCGTAAGGTACACAAGGGTTTCCCTCATGTTTTTATACAAATTAATGGAATCTGTATCCTTCATGAACTCCCTGACGACTTCGCCGTTCTCGTTTTCGACGACGAGAACTTCTTCGGGTTTGGCCATTCTGCTGATCATGATATATCTGACCTTGGTCAAAACCGGACAGTAGAACAATCTCCGAGGCGGGATGGTGACATTATTTTTCGTCAAGAAAAGAGGGGACGTGGACATGAAGGGATTCTCTCTGTAGAGGTCAGCTGCCAATCCGTTCCAGTATTCCAGGCAGATTTTGAAAATCTCCACCTCCTCGACATCCGAAATCAGAACGAGGTAGTGCAAGGCTTTCAAAAGGGTCTCGTTGAGTTGCTTTTTCTCCACAAGTTGGCCATGCTCTTTCAAATAAGTGCAAAGGAACATCGCCAGGTTCTGGATAAAGTTTTGCTCCTGATCTTGTCCGAGCGCATAAGCGTCGCGAATATTTGTTTCCAGGGGTAACATTTGTTCCAGCTGTTGCATCGTGCTTGCGAAAAGAACTATGAACATGTCATCGTAATTCGTCACAGTCACGGCAGCGATTTCCGTCAAGCATTTCAATGTGACGTTTCTGAAGATTGGAACGTTTAGGAACTGCAAAAGAGAAGATGAAATGTCAAATAACAAGTAAATAGTGTCTAGCGAAATTCCGTTTTCAAATTAACGTATTTCCCGGGGTTCTCTTGTGATATTGTGCCTTAATTTCGCACGTCACTATTAGTTTTAAAAAGTAGTAATAGATACTAGAAAAGTTTACAAAATTAATATTCTTTTATCAAGAGTACCGGTTTAGGATAAGTTTTAAAGAAAATAGCTTGAAATGAAAATTCAAAACATTATGTGTATAAGAAAAATGAGACATTTATTGCTTCCAAACAAAATTTGTAAATTAGGCTAGACGAACGTTTGAAGGCATGTGAGATATCAAAATTGTGCTGATTTTTCCATGGATTCTGCCAACATCTGAACTTAGAAGAATTTTGTTGTAAAAATACAAAAACTTCTTATATTTAAACAATTAATTTATAAACAATTTTACAATTAAATTTTATTAAGACTTACTTGTTCTAAGATTAGACCTTAGCAGAATCCAAGGAAAAATCAGTTTTATTATTAAAATTAGATAACTTTAAGCAACTAACAAAAACCAGGGTCCCATACTTCTTCTGGGTAGTGTATATAAAAAATTGTATTAAAAAAGTTAATTGTACTATTAAATTGCCATTGCTATTTTATTTAATATTTGTTTAATTTCGTTATTGTTCTTAAACTTGTGAAAACAATTTTAGTATGAAATATTCGCTCTTCAAATTTCTACATACAAAAAGTTGTTTTTTTTACACTAAAGTTAATAATTTTAAAATAGGGTGACCGCTGGACCGGGAATTTTTGAGAATGAGAATAACCGGGAAACGACAGTGAACTTATTTTTTGACCGGGAATTTTACAAATTTTTAGAAGAAAAATCTATTAAATTATTTGAAATATCATAAATTTTATATCACATAATATTAACGCAATTTTAAATAAATTCGATTATAACTTTTTTTCAATGTTAAGTTCAATTGTTAACTTTTACGATTATCAAATCGTTTAGTTTACAATGCGTAATTCTAAAATCTTTTAGTTACAAAATTTTCCATTTTAGGTATTAATTTTTAAGCGTACATTTCCAATTGATAGAATTTTAAAATTCAGGTTTGAAGACGCGAACAATTAAAAAAAAATTACAGAAAATGAAAATTGTTGATAAAAAACATTTCAAATTGATCAACTGTAAATATAAATTATTTTTTTTATTGATGAACTGTATTTCGAGTATTAAAAATGGAAAAATAATTCATTTTACAAGATGATTTTCAATCTGTTCAAAACTAAAGAATTTACACATTTGAACGTTAAAAATTGAGCTTTTTCAACTTGAAAGCTTCAGTAGTTGAACAAAAGTAAACGTCCGAGTGAAACTTTCTAAACTATTTTCAATTTTTAAATAATTTCAAATTAATAGATTCATAATTAAATGCTTTTATTTAACTTCAAATCATATGTTCAAATATTGTTTCAGTCTGAAATATTCAATTTTTAACCCATGCTATTTGAAATTTTTTTTTAATTGAAAAAGGGACATTTTTCAATATTTAGCTATTTGACTGTTTATTTAAAATAAGCAATTATAATTCAAATATACAAAACGAAACAATTTAAAACTGATTTGCTTCAAAATAGAGAGCTTTGAACAGATAAAATTTTAGAGGGCTAAATTCAAACTTTGAACGTTAAAATTTGTACTGTCTCAATTTGTCGAATTTGTGTGTAATAACGTAATTAGTTTTGAAAGAAATTTAAAATTGTTCAATTTTTAATGTTTTAAATCTTAAAATTGCTTCAAAATGGCATAATTTTCAACATATAGAAATTTAAATTAAAAATTTAAAGCTTTTTCGGGTTTCAATCGTGTGCGAAAATATGAATCTTGCCGACGTTTCGTGAACATTGCAGTTCACTTCTTCAGGGCTGACCATTTTAAATTTAAATTTATTATAATGAGTCATCGTGAAAGCATTAAATCTACTATATAGAAATTTATTGATACATTTTTCTATGCAAAGCATTGAAAATGATGACGTGGATTTATATTTTTTAATCAGATATCTTTTAACTGTACCATTTATAAAAGTTTAAAGTTTCAATTTTTGTAATTTAACGGCATTTAATTTAAAATTGTTCATAATGTTGAGGACTTGCATTTTATACGTGTAAATTATTGAACCTTGTTAAAACTCAGGACCATATTACGATCGGAAATTTACTAGAAAAACGAAGAAAATTCTTTTGCCGAAATTCCGTGTTTATAAATAAGAAACTTACAGACAACAAAAACATTGCAGATATAAGGCAGAAAAAAAACATAAGAAATTTCTCCTAGTTTGACTGTTATGCTGGCATTAGTAGACACATTTGTTGCTTGCGCCATGTTTTGGTTAGTAAATTTCAAAGATTTCCCAGCTTCTGATTGGCTGGTAATAAATCGACGACATACACCGCTACACGCTTTAACCATTGAATCGTATAATTTTATAAGAATAATAATTGTAAACAGAAAAGAAAAATTTCTAATTTAAATTTATGACCAGATTTCCCAGATCTGCTCACGAATTCCCGGCATTTTCCCGTATTTTTCAAGGCGCACAATATTCCCAGCAAATGCCCGGATTTCCCGGGTAGCTGGAAAGTGTGCGGAGCCAAACAAGTGACCTATATAGCATTGTAGTATTGGTCTAGCATAGTCAAAATCTTCACTGATTAGAATTTTCACCTTCACAGATTTTTTTTTTATTCGAGTTTGAATTTTTAGTTTAGGTCAAATTTTCTCTAATAGGCCATCATAAACCGAGTCGTTTTTTGTCGCTGAAAAATGAATTTTTTAATAGCCCTTATATTCGAAAAGATTTACCCAGGTTTTGGTCGCAAACAGCTTTTTGTTGCAAAAGTTGTTAACAATGGAAATTTAATGTTACAAGACTTAGTTTTTAAAATTACCAATTTTTTATAAACAAATTGTACTATTGTTCTCTGAAAAGAACATTTTTTTTCAAGTTATTCTACCTTCTCTACGTAGACATATTTTTAGTCAGATTTCTTTGAATATCGTATTCTTTTGTTCTCAAATAACCTGTGCAGTGAATTTCTTTTTCTTTTTATTCCTTTTACAGGCAAATATCTTTTGAGATTCCAACAATAGTCCGTTATCATGTTCACGTTCCATTTTCCACGACACCTACGTTCTATTTCTCGGATTTCTCGATGAAACCTTAACCCTACTCTTCACTGTAGTCAACAAATTTTTTGGTAAGTAGTCAATACGTGAAGCAATGAAATGCAATTTTAATACATTGGCACATAAAAAAATGTATATCCTGTAAAATAATAGAAACTACTTAGTATTCCTTTTCGCATTTCTCTCCAGAAAAAATGTAGTATAACGTGCAACAAAATTTTTTCTTTTGAAAGAAAAATAGTTCCATTTGTTTATAAACAATTGATTTGTTTAAAAACAATTGATTTTTTAACAAATTTAATTTTTTATATTCGGAAGATTTCTGAAATGTACGTTTATAAACAAAAATTTCAACGTAAGAATCTTCAAAATACGTTTAGCTGTTCAAGAGAAAAATGTTGAAATCTTCAAAATACATTTAGATGTTCAAGAGAAAAATGTTGATCTTGTTGTAACTTTAAATTTTCATTGTTAATAACTTTTCCAAAAAAATGTTGTTTGTGACCAAAACCTGGGAAATTCTTTTCGAACCTAAGGGCTATTTAAAAATTAATTTTACAGCGTAAAAAAAACGAATTTCGATTAATGGTGGCCTACTTGGGATAATTTGGCCTAAACTAAAAACTCAAACTTGAATTTAAAAAAACTGGTAAGCAGAAAATTCCAATCAAAACAGATTTTGACTATGCTAGACCAATACTAAAATGCTATAATAGGTAGCTTTTTTGGCTCCACGCACTTGTTTTTGTTTGTCCCTATTACTTTCTAAGGAAATAATCATTTATAAACTACCTTAAATATCAAAGTAGTGATCAGCTTCGTCTCAAATATGTATCCGAGAGGAATCCAATTGAGGAATCTGAGCAGGGTTTCTAGAGTGACGGCGACGAGTGGAACATTTTGCGAGTTGTCCATCACGAATTGGCAGAGTTGAAAAATTTGCGAGAACTCGCTGCACATCGTGTCTTTCAGATGTTTCGCTTTTGTCTGTGTCATCTGCCCACTTGAGAAGTCGAAGACTTCCTCTGACAAAAGTTTTAAAATGGCCATGTTATTCTGACAAAGACTCTCATTCGTTTTACTCGCCCCGACGATGTCTCCGATGAACGACTCCCAGTTCTTTGGCCATTCTCGCTTCAGAACCTGAAAAAGAAATAAACCAAATGTTTAGTTTAGCTTAACGAAGCCCTCCGAAATTGTAGTCTTTCAATTATTTGTGGTACTGATTTACCTGTACGAGAATCATGTTGAGTTTGTTCAGATAGACTTTAGAAGTCTCCATGGTTTCGGGGTCGCTGCTCGTTTTGATAATCAAGCCCACGATATACTTTTTTATCCCCTCGCACTGGTTTCTTGGTAGGACTTTCCATCGCGTCTTTATGACTTGTTCCAGTATTTGTAGCGCATAATATTTAGTTTGTTGATTCTAAAACAGAAATTGCATGAGTTTGTTAAATAAGACAAAGAAAAAATTAAATCTATAGTTGTAATCATATAGTTTGAAATTTACAAATTTGATATAAGGATGGGATTTTTCAGGTACCTGTGAATATTCTAAAATGGTATCGACACGTGTCCACGCATCTGGATGTTCCTTGAGCGTAGTCAACACTTCTTGTGCCACTCGCTGTTGCTCCCCTATTCCCGTGTACATACATCCTACTATAGTATCGAGAAGCGTTATATCCAATTTCTGGTTAAAGTCCAGCAACTTGGAGGCTTGCTCAGCCAAAGTTGCCATTACGATTAATTAAAGAATTCCCTTTTCACACGCAAACTGAAAACAAATTTTATTATGCACACAACTAAATTTTTATTCAACCGACGAAGAAATCTAAAAGCAAAACTTGTTTCATGCAAATTCCATCCCTTCAAATTTTTAAATCACTATTCATCAATTCACAAATGATCTTCCTTCGTTTTTTTTAAATTTGTATGTAAGCTAGCAAAGAAGTGTTTATAATTGCAAATTAAAAACCAATTTTAGGAAGTAAGGTTTTTGAATAATATTTCCTAACCTATAAAACATAAATCAGTTGAGAATTAATTTTTAAAAATAAGGATTCCGTAAAGTTGAATATATAAGAAACGAAAACCTAAGTTTCATATTTTTAATGTTATTAATTTTATACTAGAATTTTTGATAAAAACTCGGAATGTTGCTCCGAAAACAGGACCACGAAAAACTCTATCTTAGGTTTAAAAAATCAAGACAAACAGACAGTTGAAAATTACTAAATTACAACGGAAACAAACATTTTTTTCTTTACAAGACTTTCTTCAGTTTTTTCCACTCATCGACCTCGTGTGCAAAAATCCTCTTTCGAATTCCTTCTCCCCGGTTTCCCAGATCACAATAAAAAACCGCTCCAAAAAGAATTTTTTTCCACTACACTAAAAACAATTATTTTCCATGGCAATTGTGACACCCAAAAACTTCTAGTCCAATTAAACCAGGAATCCAAAAATACAACGATCGCAACGGCAAAACTCATCGACCGGAGCGATCTCATAAATAAAAAAATCCACCAATTTTACCCAAACATTCCCACCCGACAAATTCCTCTTCCCTAATTGATTCGGCACCTCAAAAAACAAAACAACCCTCGACAAACGTTTTCTAATCACGAAGAGAAAAATGATAAATAACGGTCGGCAGCGCCAGTGGATGAACGCTCGTCTCGCCGAGCAGCGTCCCCGTAATCAGCGTTTTTGCTAAACGCCGAAAATCTTGAAAATCACCTCAAGAAAAATTCTCCCAGGGCGGGAATTTCTTCGGCGAAGATGTCCGCCCTCGAAAATGAGACGAAACGTGCCTCTGGGAGGTCACCGCACTGCGACCGCTCGACCTAACCTACATTTGTCACTCGCCAAAGGGGTTATGCGAAAACCGGTGAATTTCGAGTTTCCCTCCCGACCGGGTTCACCCCCCAGGAAGTCGAGGGTCCCTCGTTGCCAAAAAGACACGCAGACTCTAAAAATCAACGGGTTTTCCTATGGACTCGTGTCTTTTAAGGGCCCGGTCGCTGTTTTGCCATTGCGTCGTTGCCGTTGACGAGAACACATCTCTCAATCTTCAAACCTACCGTTTCAACTGCCACACACACAGACTTCTTTCTCGGTCGTAAAAAACACTCGTTCCGCACCGACAATTGCGATGCGTCCAGATAAATAAAAGGATCAAACACACCAACGACCGATTCCCGCGCGCGACCAACTTCGTTCCTCGTTTTCACACATTCGCGTCCATCTCACTTGCCACGGACCACCACAGCCTAACAAATGTTCCAAGTTCATATTCTGCTCACTACTCTACCAGTGGCGTAACTTTACTTCTGTGGGGGCCCCTCACTTTTCTAGATCAAAAATTCAAAATTAACGATTTTCAATTTTCAAGAGGTTAACAAATAAATTACTTTCAAAACTAGGCCTCCGTGATAGTGAAATTCGCAATTTCGAATTGTTAAATTCCAAAAATTGCATCTTAAAAGTCTTAGAAATTCAAAAACTTTCAAATTAGTTAATTAATTAATTAAGGGCATATTATTCATACATGGGTCACGTGATCAGATTCCTACCTTGCCCTAGCGGACCGGGTGAACGAAAAGGTCACGTGACCTACTACTGCGTGACCGTAAAGTGACCATATAGTGACATTTCCGTAATATCACAATAAAATTAATAAAATCAGCAAAATGAACATTTAAATTGTTGCAATTATTTTTTGTTTGATGTGGGAACTCCTTTAATTGATCCCAAAAAATTGTGAAATGACAAATTGGCGACCACTTTTTAAAAATGTTTGAAAGTGCATTTTCTCAAAAACCCCACTTTATTCAACTTTTTTTTAGAGGTAGCTGGAAATATGTACTGCATATTCTGAGTTTCATTCTTGGTAAGCCACTGTTTCTTATTGAAAAAAATAGTTATGGAAAAATCGAATTTTTGAATTTTCCTGGAATGGTCCCGGCTTCAAAAATTATTCAGGCCCCATAACACTGATATGGTGCCTTTTTATATTAGCAGAAACTTTTTAAAACTATTAGAAAAAATAAAACGGTGCGAGTTTGCTGAAGATCTTCTTTTTATGTTTTCAAAATTCGATGAAAAAGTAAAGATTTTCTGCAACGCCCCACCCTTTTTTCTTATATTTGGTATACAGTTTCTGCTTATATAAGAAAGGCATTCTGTCAGTTTTATAGGGGCTTAACCTTGTTTGAGTCCGAGAAAAAACTTTGTTCTGATATAATATTTTTTCTCGCAAACGATGCAAAATATCACAGAAGAGCAAGAGATATTTTTTGTATAAATTTTTAAGGTGTGTAAACTGTTTCCTGACATTTTTGACCCCTCTTCTGAGAAAAATGCAAAAATTTGATTTTTCAACAATAATTTTTTTTCAATGTGAAACAGTGGTTTACTAAAAACAAAACTCGCGATATATGTGGTACATATCACCACCTGATAAAAAAATAAACAGATTAAAAACTGAGTTTTTTCTTCTAAAATCCACTATTTTAATCATTTTAGAAAAACAGCCGCCATTTTGTCATTTTTTAAGTTTTTTTGGAAATAATGGAAAGATCAAGAAGTCCCACATTGAATAAGAAAAAATCCCAATAGTCTAGTTCGGAAAACACTACATTTTAAATAAACTTTCTGTCAAATTTTGAGAATTCGCAGGTAATCTTCGACTGATTATAACAAATCTAAAAAAAGTTAGTTGATTAAACTCTAGACCTCCCAGCCTGATTTGAAATGAAATTGGTTTTCAATTTTCAACTTCTACAAATTAAACAGTTTAAGCATTTCTGGTTAAAAAAATATAAAGCCACGCTTTCATTTTCAATGCACTAAATTGAAGAATGAATCAATACATTTTCAAAATTGTATAATTTCAAGCAGTTTTAGGTTGAAAACATTAAAAATTGAACGACTTAAAAAATTTTTAAACTGAACACTTTCTAAATTAGAATTTAAATTATTTTTATTTTATATTTAAAAAGTAGAAAATAACAAATTTTGAATGGAACAATTAATTAAAGTTGGAACGTTCAAAGTTTAAATTTAGCACTCTGAAATTTTAACGATTCAAGGCTATTTCATGCAATTCAGTTCCAAATTGTTTAGTTTTGAATATTTGATTTATAATTTACAATTTTAAATATAAACAGTCAAATATTGATAAATATTAAAAAATTGGCCTTTTTTGTAATTAAAAAAATTCAAATTTAATGGGTTAAGAATGGAATAATTTAAACTGAAACAATATTTGAGTACGATTTGAAATTAAATTAAAGTTTTTAATCATAAACCTAATTATTTGAAGTTATTTTTAAATTGAAAATAGTTTATAACGTTCCCATCGGACGTTTACATTTGTTTAACTACTACAATGCGGAAACAAAGAACCGATTGAAAAATTGGAATCGGTCTATGAAGCCTTAGTGAATCCGCAATCTTAATTATTGGCATTTTCAAAATTTTCAATAGCAATTGATTCACTGCGATTTCAAATTTAACGTTTTATTTATTTATTGGCCATCTATTTCTCTGAGATGCCTTATATATTTATTCAAAATGGAACTACATAACAGAATCTGACACTCTGTTATTAACTTTGTTTCACTAGTTCACTGTTTTACAATTTTTTAATTTTGTGCTTAATATGGGAGCATAATCTCAAAAGTTTCGATCCGGTTAACAATTTCGAAAAATGGCAAAATTTCTCTTTAATCGGAGTTTTCTCATTAGATTAGAATAGAAAATCATTTAAATGTTCATTTTTAACCAACTTGTAAACACAATTATTGTTCAATTTTGAATACTCTAACTGTATTTACATTTTTTAAATCAGTAATTAATTTATGTTTACAGTTGACCAACATAATACATTTTTCATCAAAACTTTACAATTTCAAACACCTTTAATTTGTAATTAATAACATTTTATAAGCTCAAATCGAACCTTTTTTTAACTTGCATTATATCATGTGATATGAAATTTGTGATGACTGGGTAGATTTTTCTTCTACAAATTTGTAAAATTTCCGGTTAAAAAAGAAATTCACTGTCATTTCCCGGTTTCCCAGTCCAACGGCCACTCTGCAAATTAAGGTTTAGTATTTAACGATGCTTTATTCCCGCAAAAAAGGTTATATTTCAACAACAAAACATTAAGAAAGATTATGCTAGACCTGGCATAGAAAATCTAGTAATTCGAGTAGGTCCCCGAACCAGGTGTACAGGCTCCCCCACATTGTAGTTACGCTACTGTTCTCTGCTCCCCATCCACTCGAATTCAAACATTTTCAGATCCACATTTCAAACATGAGTTCCCAAAAACTTGAAAAAATCACTTTCACATCAGACGCAAAAACCACAAAACCATCAACACGTCGAAACTTGTCACAGAAACGCAGAAACTGTCACTTTTCGAATTTTGAAGGAAAGTTGAAATACACCGGCCGTGAAAACTAGAAACTCATTTTCGGAAATTGACTAGAATTTACTCAATTTATCATGAAAGTTTTCAATTCGTTTTGATTTAGATTAAATGAGAATTGTTGCAATTTTATTATTCTGAAAATATACGGGTATCTGTTTTTCTTTTATTGAAAATTGAGTTTTTTAGTTTTTGTTGGCAAGTGACCCGATGACCGGTTACAGTCTATTCCGTATGGTGAAAATTCTCATTCTCTCTCTTTTTCTCCGTCGTCATCTCTTGCATTGGCTTTCGCCAACTTTCGCTGTTTTTCGTTGATTGCCAACGAAGGAAGAACTGCGTTCATCTGTCGCGAAGTGACGATACCCACCGAGGCCGTCTTTGGTGAAAACCTCCGTCGCTTCCTCTTGATTTTCATGCGAAATCGTCTCTAAAAGTCCTGCGTCCGGCGAAAAATACGCGTGTTGAACCCGCTGAAACGCCACTCTACCTACGGAACCTCTACGTCGCACCGAATCCGAACCTAAAGATTTTCGAAAATAATAACAAGATGGCTGTGCGTCTTTTACGCTACCATTGCCGAGAAACAAGATTTCTGATTGGTCGGTTTGCGGTATTTCGACCAGTCAGGGTGGAGGTATTTAAAGATCGAGAATGACGTTCGAAGTCACGTGCTCAATGCGTGACATTTGTCTGCATTTGAACTAATTTGAACCCAAATGCGACGCCTTCTCCGCAAGCTTTTTTTAACTCGAAATTATTAGAAAACAGGGCTACAGAACAGTTCTGCAACTTTTCTATAAATCTTTCTGTAATCAATTAACATCTGTAACAGTTCTATAATGCGCGTTAATGTGTCAAATAACAGTTATGTGTAACTGTTATGTAATAGATATAGAACATGTTCTATATACAGTTACACTTTAAATAACTGTCCAAAGGATAATAAATTTGAAATTTGTATATTTCAATTTTAAATTGCTTTATTCCGTTTATAAAAGATTATATGTTAAAAATTGTATCGAATGCCCAGATAGAATATTCTTGTTAGTAATTTATTTGCCTTTTACTTCTATTTTATTTTTTCCAGCTGCTTTCTTTTTACAATTATATTTTTAGTTAAAAATGTTATTGTTTCTAAAAGTCATCCTTTTTTTGGTGAAAAATTCCTCTCTCTGGGTTGAAAATTCAACTACTTTTGTAGAAAATTAATATATTTTTTTGTTGAAAATTCATATTTTGGTGTTGAAAATTCAACTGAAATCTTATTTAGTTGAAAATTCATCCCGTTAGTTGAAAGTTTAACCATTTGGTTGAAAACTATTTTTTTTTTTTATTAATTTTTCTAACTGAAAATTTAACTATTCCATTTTTGGTTGAAAATTGGTTTTGCGTCTAATGGAAAATTTAACTACTTGGATAAAAGTTTAACCAGTTTGTTGAAGATTAATCTTTTGATTGAAGGTTCATCTCTTTGGTTTAAAATTAATTTTTGTAACTGAAAAAGTAACTTTTCCCTTTTTTGTTAAAAATTTACCTTTTTAGTCAAAAGTTCGTCTTTCTTGGTAGAAAACTAATTTTCTTTATTGAAATTTCCTCTTCTTTGGTTAAAAATGCAACTGGGTTTGGTTGAAAATGAACTTTTTTGTTGAAAATTCATATTTTCGGTTCGAAAATTTCACTTTTACAGAAAACTGTGTCTTTTGGCTTGAAAGTTTGACAATTTAGATTAACTTTTTTTTTTACTGAAAAGTCTTCATTTGTTGAAAATTTGTCTTTTTAGTTGGAAAATTCAACTAATTTGTTGAAAATGCATATTTTTTGTTGATTCATAATTTTAGTTGCAAATTAAACTCTTTGGATGGGAATTAAACTATTTTGTTGAAACTTCGCCTCTTTGTTTGAGAATTAATATTTGCAAGTTGAAAATTCATCTGTTTTATAGAAAATACGTCTTTTCGGTTGAAAATTGATCTTTTTTGGTTAAAAGTTGAATTACTTTGTTAATAATTCTTTTTTTATTTTATTTGCAGATCCATCATTTTAGTTGAAAATTAATCTCTTTGGGTGAAAAGTTTGACAATTTTATTGAAATTTCTTTTTTTTTAAATGATTTTTTATTACTGAAAATTTAACTTTTCTATTTCTTGTTGAAAATTTATCTTTTTTAGATATAAATTCGTCTATTTTGGAAGAAAATTATTCTACTTGTTTAAAAAGATTCGTCCTTTGGCCAAGAATTCAACTTTATAGGTTCAACTCCTTGGTTTAAAATTTAAATTTTTTAATGAAAATTCGATTATTTGATTCAAAATTCATCTTTATATGTAGAAATTCCAGTATTTGGTTAATAATTGAACTATCTTGTTCAAAAATTAAATTATTTTATTGACAATCCAAAAGTGTTTTATTCAAAAGTCTTTTTTTGTGGTCGAATATTCAACCGTTTTGTTAAATATTCGTCTATTTGGACAGCAAATTCGTCCTTTTGGATTAAAAATTAATTTTTTTTATTGAACAGTCTTCTAAAAAAAACAATTATTTGGTTGAAAATTCAACTGTTTTTGATTGATGTGTAATCGTTTTTATTTGAAAATTCAACCATTTGGTTAAAAATTTATGTTTGTACGTTACAAATTATTATATTTTCTTGAAATTTTAATTATTTTGATGAAAATTAAACTATATCGTTAAAAACTCATCTTTTTTGGTCGAAAATTCAACTGGTTTGTTGAAAATTCGCCCTTTTGGATTAAAAATTCATCTTTTTTGGTTGAAATAAATAAATAAATTTAAAATTATTTCATCCCGTTTATAAAAGAGACTTTTATATTAAAAATGTTACAAAGATTAAAATTCTGATCTTTGAATATTAATATAGTCAGGGAAATTGAAAAATTTGTCAGGAAAAAATCAGGAAAAAGTCAGCGTAATTTTTTAAATATTTGTTTATAATTTTTGCAGTAATAAATTTTTTAGTACTATTTAAAGACCTTTAGAGATTTAATTTGAAAGATTTTTAAATTATTTAAATTTGAATTTGTAAAATATTGTATGTTTGAATTTAAAATTGTTTAAATGTAAACTGTTTGTTGCCGTTTGAATGTTTTTTTTTATCATAAATTAAATATTAATATCAATATAATCTCTGATATAATAATAATTATTACAATATTAGTATTAAATTGTAAACCAAAAAATTATTAACTAATCTTTTCAGTTTTGAAAGAATTTGTAATTAGAAAAGAAAACTAATTTAAATATTTCAAATTAGGCAAAAATGAAATCCTGCCTTACATTTTCCAAAAACATTTGCTTGTTGTCACCTTTTCACATATGTCAGATGGTCTACTAGCCTTACATAAAACATCGGTTAATAATATGGCCGTTGTCGTCTGGTCTGGAATGTTTTGCTCTCGGAAATAATCATTTCATCTCAGGTTTTCGGAGCCAAAATTAAGAAATGTCCTGCGAGATTAAAAAGGTCGCGAATTTGGCAGATCCAGTTGATGTGAAAAAGCGCCTCTTCGGATTTAATGCCTCAAAATGTGAGAATTTTTATAAAATATTATGTGCTTAGGGTTACCTGTCATCGACGATCATATGGTTAAATATTCGAATTAATTTCCAGTGAACCACGTACCTGATGATGAATTGCCACTCCAGGATATTCTAATTTCCTTTTCACCCGCTGGAGACATTCTTGCTTTGGCGTGGAACACGAGAGTCGTCATTTTAACATGTAAGTTTCAATTTTACATTTTTTTCTTTTGTTGCGTTTCATCATTACTCTGTTTCGCTTATGTTTCATGATTCATCTACTACAAATAATTAGATAGCAGATTTCCTTTTTTTAAACAATAATTCGTATCTAGTCTTCTAGTTTTGTCTTTTCCTTAATCATTTTTTTTATGACACTGAGAATTTTTGAGGTTATTGATGGTAGACATCTTTTGGTAAACAAAGGGTTCCATAAGATTTCATGTTTAGCATTTTTAAAATCATTTTTAGAAAGTGAATGTGAAGTGTTCTACGCTTCATTAATAAAATTAATATTTAAATTATCAAAATTAAATACATGGTGACTGAAAGTAACTGAATTTGAATTTAGTATTTAAACATTCAACATTTTGTCGTTTCAAATTTAAATTCTTCAAAATTGTACAATTTTAAATTACAATCCCATATACCTAAATAATTTTAAAATAGAAAACGTCAAAGTTGAAGTAATGTCGTGTTAACAAAATTCAAAACTATTTGGTTCCAATAATTTTAATTTAAGTAATTCAAAATTGTATAAATTATCAGTTAGAATTAAAACGCCCAACCTTTTTACCGTTTCACATTCAAATTGTTTAAAATGGTACAATTTTAAATTAACGTCCCATATGTCTAAATAATTGTAAAATAGAAAAGGTTAAAATTGGGAGAATGTCGTATCAACAAAATTCAAAAACATTTGGTTTTAATCGTTTTAATTTAAATAATTCAAAATTGTATAAATTATCATTAGAATTAAAACGTTTGACATTTTGTCGTTTTAAATTCTTCAAAGTGGTACAATTTTAAATGAAAATCCCATATATCTAACTAATTGTAAAATAGAAAAGGTTAAAATGGGAATAATATCATGTTAACAAAGTTCAAAACTACACTGTAAAAAAAGTTGGTGTAATTTTACATCGTGCCACGATGGAAATTATTTGACCTACGTGCGACGATGTAAATTTACACACTTTTGTAAAATAAATGCAGGACGTAAATTGTCAGGACCACATTTCAATTTTTAGGTTATGTTCGTGAGGTTATAAATTTTCAAACACTGTATCAGGATAAATAAAGCGCATATTACTTTTCTCAGGTGTCGTTTTGAATAAAAAAGACATATTTTTTTTATTCACATAGAACTCATCACTATTAGAGCAATATTAGAGGCTCTGAGACGTAATTTTATGATAAAGTCCAAAGCGCCATGTCTTTCTGTCAGTTTGTCGATGGGTTGTCGATTTATGTCCTGTTTGTAATTTCTCAGGATGCCAAGACGTAACAATACTACCCGCGTGTGAAATTATGCTAGATACTGCAACTTTAACAAAAAAAGTGTTAATTTATAAGCATATTTAAATTTATTCACTAACGTAAATTGACTACGTGCCACGCTGATCAAATAATTTCCATCGTCAGACATAGTAAATTTACATCGGACAGTTATTTCATACTGTTCCATGGGGTGAAGTTGGAGTAGATCGTGAATTTCGGAGCGACATTGGTATATTTACCAGGTTATACATTGTAATTTAAAATACACTGCTCGTGAAATTACAATCTAATTGTAAATATCACAAAAGATTTTTTTACAGTGTATTTTGTTTTAATTTAAATAATTCAAAGTTGTATAAATTATCATTTGAAATTGAAACGTTCAACATTTTGTCGTTTCAAATTTAAATTGTTCGAAATTTAACTATTTTAAATTAAAGTCCCATATACCTAAATAATTGTAAAATAGCAAAGATTCAAATTGGAACAATGTCGTGTTAACAAAATTCAAAACTGTTTGGTTTAAATCGCCTTAATTTAAATAATTCATTTTGTCGTTTCAAATTTAAATTGTTCAAAATTGTACTATTTTAGATTAAAATCCTTTACAGCTAAATAATTGTGACATAGGAAAGGTTAAAATTTTAATAATGTCATGTTAACAAAATTCAAAACTATTTGGTTTTAATTTAAATAATTGGAAATTGTATGAATTATCATTTACAATTATAATGTCCAACATTTTGTCGTTTTAAATTTAAATTGTTCCAAGTTGTACAATTTTAAATTGAAATCCTATATATCTAAATAATTGTAAAATAGAAAAGGTTCAAATTGGAATAATAGCATGTTAATAAAATTCAAAACTGGTTTTAATTTAAATAATTCGAAATTGTATAAATTATCATTTATAATTAAAACGTCCAATATTTTGTCGTTTCAAGTTTGAATTGTTCAAAATTGTACAATTTTAAATTAAAATCCTTTATAGCTAAATAATATTGCGAAATAGAAAAGGTTAACTTTGGAATAATGTCATGTTAACAAAATTCCAAACTATTTGGTTTAAATCGCCTTAATTTAAATAATTCATTTTGTCGTTTCAAATTTAAATTGTTCAAAATTCTACTATTTTAGATTAAAATCCTTTACAGTTAAATAATTGTGAAATAGAAAAAGTGAAAATTTTAATAATGTCATGTTAACAAAATTCAAAACTATTTGGTTCTAATTTAAATAATTCGAAATTGTAGGAATTATCATTTACAATTAAAGCGTCCAACATTTTGTCGTTTTAAATTGTTCAAAGTGGTACAATTTTAAATTGAAATCCTATATATCTAAATAATTGTAAAATAGAAAAGGTTCAAATTGGAATAATATCATGTTAATAAAATTCAAAACTATTTGGTTCTGATTTAAATAATTCGAAGTTGTATAAATTATCATTTACAATTAAAACGTTCAACATTTTGTCGTTTCAAATTTAAATTGTTCAAAATTATACAATTTTAAATTAAAATTCATATACCTAAACAATTGTAAAATAGAAAAGGTTAAAATTGGAACAATGTCGTATAATAAAATTCAAAATTTTTTGGTTCTAATTTCAATAATTCAAGATTTTATAATTTTAAGCAGAAACGGTTTACGGTTTACGGTTCTCTCTTGTTTACAAAATACATAAGTTGTTCAGATTTAAACAATTTCCAATTGAAGGCCTTAATAATAATTAAAGCAATGTTAAATTGAAAACGTTCAAAGAATAATTTCAATGAAACTTTATCAATTAGAGAATTTCAAATGAAAGCAGCTTTTAAAATTCAGGAACTAATAATTATTTTAAATTTGAATAACTCAAACTTATACATTTCTAGTTTTTAATTTGTAGTAGTAAAAGTGTCTTTTGAGAGCCTCGAAGTAAAGTGTTTTACGTTTGGAAATGTAGATGCTTCAAGTTGTAAAAGAATATTTAATGAAAATATTTAGTTCTATTTTGCTAAAAATTTCATGTTTTTGTTAAAACCAAATTAAAATGCTTTAAAATTTTGTCTAATTCTCAACGAAAAATATAGTAAGTGATGTTTCAACCAAAAAAGACGAATTTTCAATCCAAAAGAATTATTTTTCAATACAATTGGTTAAATCTCAACCAAATAATTTAATTTTTAACCAAAAAGATGAATTTTGAACCAAGAAGATTAATGTTTTATCAAAAAGACGAATTTGCATCAAAACAGATAAATTTTCAATTAAATAGTTGAGTTTTCCTTTAAAAATGATAAATTTTCAACCAAAAATGGAAAAATTTAATTTTCAATTAAAAAAATTAATTTTTAACCAGAGAAATAAACGAATCTTCAACCAAATATTTAAATTTTCAATCCAAGAGATGAATTAAAAAAAAGACTTTAACAAAAAAGAAGATTAACAGAGTATTTCGACTTTCAACTAAACAGTTTCATTTTTAACAACAATACAAAATTGAAATGTCTACCCAAAGAGATTAATTTTCAATAAAAGTGTTGAATTCTCACTCAACCAAATTTTCAACGAAATAGTTGAATTTTCTACCAGAAAGGATGATCTTTTAACAAAATTGTTGAATTTTCAACAACATAATTACATTGAATATTAATAAATATAATTAGTTAATAAATATAATATTATTATATCCTGAAAATTAATCTTCCTCTATTTTTTTAAGAATAAGCAATACGATTTTATTTAGTTTTCTGAGAACATCAAAACTAAAAACAACCTTGTAGATTTAGCCACTCTGTAATTTTTATTCACACATATTTTGTTTAGTTGCATTTAAACTTTGGAAGTTTATTCATATAAGTAGTGAAATTTATTGTTGCCAACAATAATAAAGAGAGAAAAGGAAATTCAGAAAGGAAGCTTGGAAAATTATAAATAAAATGAGATATGAGAAAATAACCTTCAAAAAAGTCAAATAAAAATATCTAAAAGATATGAATAAAAATTCATTGATAAAAAATCGATTATTTGTTGATTATTCGGTTACTTTAATTAACTATTGATTTTTATTTCATTAAAATTATGCATAGTGTTTCTGAATACAATTTATAAATTAAATCTTGTTATAATTTCAGCAAAATGGAACTCACGAGAACAAGACGACGTTAAAAACAAATTCCACATTTTGTGGGATGGAGAAATAGAATACAAACACAAGTAAGTTGTAAAGTTTCTCAATTCTACAAATTCAAAGATTAAAAACTTCAAAGGTGTCTTATTTTGTATCAGTAGTTACTCATGGATATTTTTTTCAGAATCACGTCAATATTATGTCTTCCACTGATAGCACAAGGAAAAGCAAGTGCTGGAATTGGAATCGATTGGACATGTCTCGCCGTAGGTCTAGATTCTGGATTTATAAGATTCTATACCGAAGTAAGTTGCATATCCTTAACAAAATTATAAATAAAGTAAAAACAAAACAGATAAAAATAGACTCATGGAGGAAGAAATAACTGCATTATTTATTCTATTTTCACAGACGGGAGTGATGTTACTTGAAGAACAACTTCATAATGAGAGTATTTTGGGAATAAAATGCCAGTCACTGTCTGTGGCTCGTACTTCGGGAGATTCGGCGTCATCGGAGGAAATCTATGTCCTTTATAATTCCGTGATTTGTTTACTACCTGGATTTCCCCTTTTCTCGACTCTCAAGGCATGCAGAAATCACATGGCACGAGGTAATTTTCTATTAAATTTCAAGAAAGTGATCGTTCAAAAACTAGGTCACAATGTCCGGGGGGGGGGGGGGTAACGCAGAATGTGACATCGCACATGGACAATAAAAATGTGAACAAGAATTTTTTGAGATACTTGAAAAAAATTAAAATTAGTGATTTTATTTTAAAATTAAAGCATGTAAATACAGACTGCACACTCTTCCCCCTATTCCTACTCTTTACCCCCGTTTGAAGAATTTATCTTTTTTCATCGGTTTTCAAGAAACTTCTCCTTTTTCTCGTTTTTTCGCTTGAATGTTAACTGAATTAATAGAATCCAATAAGAAATTTTAACTATTTTTCGTTGAAAGTTAATTGATTTCAATTGAAAAGTATGCTATTATATTTTAGGTTCAGAATTCACCTCTTTTGGTTAAAAAGTTTACTATTTGGTTAAAGATTTAATTACTATTTTGCTGTAAATTCATTTTTTTAGTTTTATTTATTTTTTTTTATTTATTTTTTATTTATTTTTTTATTAAGAATTCATATTTTTTGGTTGGAAATTCAAGTAGATGATTGAATGTTCAACTACTTAGTTAAAAATTCATTTCATTGGTTGAAAATATAACTACTTAGATGAAAATTAGTTTTTTTTTTTTAATTTGAAAATTAATTTTTTGAACCGAAAATTTGACTTCCATTTTTTTCATTTTGTTGTTGTTGAAAATTCAACTATGTAGTGAAAAATGTATGTATTTTGTTGTAAATTCGTATTTTTTGGTAGAAAATTAATCTTCTGGATTGAAAACACAACTAATTGATTGAAAGTTAAACTACTTTGTTAAAAATTCATTTTATTGGTTTAAAATTTTAGTACTTTGTTATACATCCGTTGTTTTTTTTTAGAATTAATTTTTTTAACTGAAAATTCAACTATTCCATTTTAGGTTGAAAATTGATTGTTTTTCGTTGAAAAGTATTTTGTTGAAAATTCAACTACTTGGTTAAAAGTTGAACTACTTTTTTACAAATTTAATTTATTAGTTGAAGATCCAACTCTTTGATTTAAATTCAACTGTTTTTTTTTTTAATTCATATTTTCGGTTATAAAATGAAACTTTTTTGTAGAGAATTCGCCTTTTTGGCTTGAAAGTTCAACGATTCGGTTGACATTTTTCTTCTCTCTTGAATATTCAACTATTTTGTTGAAAATTTATCTTTTTTTGTAGAATTCTACTGGTTTGGCTTCAAATTGAATTATTTTTTAGTTGAAATATCAAGTATTACATTCTTCTTTGAAAAGTCATCTCTTCTGGTAAAATTGGACTGTTTTTTATTTGAACTTTAATTTTTTGTGTGTTTGAAATAGCAACTATTATATTTTTCATTGAGAATTTATCTTTCTTGGTTAAAAATTCAGCAGTCTTCTAAAATGTTCGTCTGTTTGGCTTGAAGATTCAACTATTTGTTTAAAAATGCAACTATTTTGTTGAAAATGCATGTCTTTCGCTGAAAAGGTTAACTATTTGGTTGAAAAATTATATTTCTTGGTTAAAAATTCATTTGTATCAATCAATGAAAATTCATTGAAAATTGATTAGCTTGAAAACTCAACTCTTCCGTTGAAATTTCATCTCTTTGTAGAAAATTAATCTTTTTTGATTGAATATTCAACTGTTTTCTTGAAAATGGTATATATTTCTACATGAAATCTTAAGTCTTCCATATTGAATTCAATATGGTACCTATACATTAGTTTTTTTTCAAGAATTTATTCTCCTATTAGTCCCCTATTTTCGTGAAAAATCGCCCTATTTCCCCTATTTTGATAGCATTTTGGGCTGTGAAGTCTGTTAAAATATTACGTTTGTATGTTTTATTGTTACATTTTAAGCGTTTATCAAATAGAATCGAAGAAAACATTTTGACACAAAAGGGGTGGAGGGGTTGTTCGTATTTTGTATTTTTGACGTTACCCTGGGGAGGTCCATCTCTTTCTAATGATATGTGACGAAGAATGGAAAGGGTGAAAAAAAGTCGTCAAAATAGTGTGACGTAGTTTTTGAACGGCCGTTAAGCAAAATTACTGTAATTACTATAATTTTAAAATTAATTATAATCTTTAGTAAAAGCCAACTGTAATGATAAACCACCGGTGGCGAGTCTCGTTTGCAAAAAGTTGGGTTTCAAAAATCAGGATGTAACTAACGATTCTGCAGTAATTGGAATGACGACAGTGAATACTTTCGATCATCTGATGACTGCTTCTCTCTGTGGTGGTTTCCATACTTCCTATCGTTCAAGTGCGCCGCAACATAATCTGGTTATGGCAACGGGAAAAAGGCCTTTCATTGGTTTTCATTATGCTTTAGAAGGTGGAGCAGCACCCGTTTTATCTGACGTTGCGATTGCAATGGCTAGCAAAGTCGCTAGTGCTATTGGTTCCGCTGTTCCGTAAGTATAATTACAATCCCTAATCGATAATACATTCTTTCCAATTTTCCGTCTATTATAGTCCAGGCATCTTGTACGAAAAAGGCCTCTTTACCGTTTTAACTAGGTATAGCGTATTTTGTTTTTGCTAAAACGGTTTATTTAATGGTCCTGATGCAAATTCCAAATTTTCTAGAAATGACCACTACGCGTCCCGGAATTAAAAAAAAAAGTTCCAAAAATCGTGTTTGCGGATATTGACCCTTCCCATTACATTTTAAAGCAAAATATCAAACAAAAAAATTAAACTAGACAAAATTCTGAGAAGTTAAGAAAAAATAGAACCTTCTATGTTGAATAAGTGTCGAGTTATGATCCTTCAAAGTAACAGAATTTTGTTGTTAAAAAGTGGGTAAGAAATCAAATTTTGAAGATTGCATCCGTACTTTGGAACCTATTAATTTTTAATTTCATTAAAAAAATGTTCTCAATATTAATTAAAGTAGGCGTAATTGTCAGTAATTCTAAAAAAAACAATGATTTAGCCCCGACAGGTCATAAGTTATGACCTCCCAAAGTTGACCATTCTTTTCTCATTTATCGGGGCAAATTAATGGTCGTGTTTAGTTTTTTCGAAAAAACCCGTTTTTCAAGTAGGAAATGTTAATAGCGCCAGAACGAAAGTTATGCCCATGCAAATTTCACCCTTTTTCTTCGGAAGAATTTGTCTGTACTGACAAGTGTACTTGCGACCGTATTTTTAAGCATTTTGTTTGCAAATATCTGTAATTTTTTACAAATACACATTTTTTTATTTTTCGTTGAAAAAATTTAATTGTTTAAACTATACTCTTCTTACTATCAATTTTGTGCACAGTTTATGTTCTTTCTTTGTGAAATTTACCTCCAGAATATCTGTTGTCGACAGAGAATGAAGGAAAAATTAAAAATCAACCGATTGTACATAGTTTGCCCATTATTTATAAAAAATGTTATTGATGGTATTAATTTTACAACATTTTATTATATTATATTTAAAATGTCAAAATTGTTATCAACTTTTCGTCAAGGACCAGATAATTATTGTTAAATGTTGATAGTTAAAGAATTAATAGACAAATAACGATTTCTGAAGTCCTTCATTTCTGTCTTCTTTGTTGGTACGGTAAGCACAGTACACATAGAATAGTTTTTAACACATATTTTCAGGTCATTGCTCGTTCTTACTTAATTTGAGTTAGTTTCATTAATTCTTTTATCAATGAAAAAAATAGGTCCACCACATTTTGTTATTAATTGTATTAAAATAATAATTTCTGATTTGGTAAATGTTATTAATAAAGTTTAAACAATTTTATCAAATTTGTGCTCAATTGATAGTGTCAAGAGTATTATTTAAATAATTGTGAAACCATTTTTTTGTTGACGAAAAATAACAAAAATGTATATTTCTAAAGAATTACAGATTCATATATGCCACCAAAATGCCTAAATACGGCCGAAAACATATTTTCATTACAACTTCTTCTGAATGGAAAGGTTTAAAGTTCCATGGTCACCTCGTAACCTATGGGAGCTAGACGAATAATTTTTTTTTTGGATTTACGCAAAATGTCACACGATTAATTTGCCCTGACAAAAGGGTAAAAAATGGTCAACTTTGGGAGGGCATAACTCATGGCCTATCGGTGCTAGATTATTGTTTTTTTTCAGAATGACTGGAAAACTTTAATTAATATTCAGAACTTTTTATCATATAAATTAACATGTTCCAAAGTACAAATGCAAACTTCAGAATATGATTTTTCAGCCACATAACAAAAATCCGGTTCCGTTTTTTTAACTCTCTCAGAATTTTTTCCAGTTCAATTTTGGTGTTGGACATTTTCTCTAAAATACAATAGGAAGGTTCAATCTACGCAAACACGATTTTTCGAACTTTTTTCAAAAATATTTCCGGGACAGGAAGTATTAATTTATAGCAAATTTGGAATTTGCTACAAGTTGTACTTCTTAACAGATTTTGATGTTTTTCTTTAGAAATGCTCAGCACTAAATTTTTAAGGGAACTGTGGTGTGCGATTAAATTTTTTTTTCTCGGTGCCGCAATATATAAACAAATAAATAACAAAATTGGCCAGTTCAGCTTTATGAATGTTTAATGTTTATGTTAGGAAAAAATGCTGAAATAAATACACTATTGGCCAGCATTATTACAACTGCACTCATAGAACATAAATAATCCTATTAATATTCAACTTAATTATTATAAGCAATTTTTATAAACAGATTATTAACTGTATCTATTTCTCATAGAAAAAAATTTTGTTTAGGCTAATTGCTATGATTTTTCATAAGAATCGTAATTTTCAACGAAAATTTAATATAAGCTATTGGAATTATCTTACTTGTGATAAATAATCAACAGAATAAACAAAAACTTAGATTTATCATTCATAAATACAAAAAACTGTTTCTTCACTGAAATTATCAGAAATAAGTTAATAGGTGTTTTAAAATTGTATATATGAAGGATTAAATGATAATTTACGTAATTGTTAATAACAGTTTCTTAAAACAAGTGTCTCAATCTGCCGTTTCCTCGTAGAAAAAAATTATTTTTTTCTTCAATTATTGTTGGTTATTTTATAAACTTTGAAATTATCTAGTATTAAAATTTAACTACGAAATTAAAAAAAGAAGGCGAGAGAAAAAAGAAGGAAGGGGATTTGAATGTTGCTTTCTTTTTCTTTCCTCTTTTTTTATTTATTTATTTTTTTATTTGAATGGAGACATTTAGGAGTGTGTTGTCCAAATCCGATAGTTGAATTCTTGTTTTTTTATTGTGTTGAAGAATAAAATTTTAAAAAAAAGAGAAAAAGAAGGAAGGGTATCTGGAGGTTGCTTTTTTTCTTTCCTCTTTTTTTATTTTGGTTTTATTTAAATTTAAATGGCGAAATTTAAGAGTATGTTTTGTCCAAATTTATTTGTTGGATTCATTGTTTTTTGTTTCGAATTTCCAAGAACTTCAGAGTAAATATGATTTTTATGCGTAATATCTTGCTTTTAGTTATTTATAATTATGATTGTATTGTACTAAAATGTATTGAAGAAGAAAATTGGTTCAAACAAAAATTTTCAGTTAAGCATTTAGAGAAATTTTAATGAAAAATGATAAAAGGGGTCATTTATTTTTTATTTATAACAATTATAAATACTGATAATTGTTCAACTTTACAGGAGAATTTTCAAAATTAATCTAACCCGAATAATAATTGAAAAAAATACTGGATGTGAAAACTAGAAACTTATGGGGAAACGGCAGTTTGAAACATTTTTTTACAGAAATTGTTATTAGAAATAAATATTGTTCATTCTTGATATAGCGTGAAGTTTAAAATAGTGACTTTAAGGACAATATTGTGAATAATTTCTGGTAAAAAAGATCAATCTAGCTGTGAGAAAAGCTCAACAAATCAGTGAGAATTTGTTTATAAAAATGTTTATGAAAACAGTGATAATTTTTCGTTACAAATTATGACTCTCATGAGAAATCTTAGCAATCAGAGTAAAAAAAATAGTTCTATGAGAAAAAAACAGAGTTAATAATTTGTTTATAATAACTCTTTATGATAATCAATCTAAAAAAAAGTGGTGAACGAAATATCTCAAAAGTTGTTTTATGTCTCGAATTTGAAATTTTGAAAATTAAATCTGCAAATAATCTCTTTTAATAAGAAAAATCGTAGGAAACCTTATGCGAATTAAGAAACATTTGTGCTTTTTAATACTCTCTTGGTTAATAGAATTTACAAGCTTGAACAATTTCGGATTCTTTTAGCGTTTTTCGTCGGAAATAGACATTTTTATTAAAAAATCGTTAGATTTCAAAGAATATTCAAAATTTAAAAAATTAATTCACGTTTTACATATAAAATTGGTATTTTAAAACAAAAATCATTATAATTTGAACAAGATTTAAAATCTTTGAACAATTTTGGCTTATATGTTAGTTTTTTTCGTCGGAAATTGGTATTTTTAATTTTTAAAACATTAGATTTCAAAGAAGATTCACAACTTTTTAACAATTTTAGACTATATTGGGGTTTTCCACCAGAAATCGGTATTTAGTCAAAAATAATTAGAGTTCAAAAAAAGATTAAATTTTGTTATACAATTGTAGGTTAAGCTAGCGGTTTTCAATATTGATTTCAAAATAGATTTACAAGTCTGGAATAATTTAAGATTACGTTAAAGTTTTTAACACGAAATCGGTTATTTTAAACTAAAATAATTAAATTTTAAAGAAGATTTACAATTTAAAAAAATTGTTTCTTACCTTATCTTAGTGTTTTTCCGCATTAATTATTGGTATTAAAAATAAATTAGATTTGAAATAATAGTTACAATTTTCAACAACTTTAGGTCATTTTGGTGTGCCTAATCTGCAATCTGAATTTTAAAAGAGAAATCATTAGAATTAAATCCAATGATTTTTGTTTAAAATATTAAAATTCACGGCTTGAACAATTTCGGATTATGTTAGTGTTTTACGTTAGAAACTTACATTTTTATTAAAAAATCATTAGATTTTAAAGAAGATTCATGTTTTAACAATTTTGTTACATCGACATTTTTAATCGAAAATTGATATTTTCAAACAAAAATCATTATAATTTTAACAAGATTTAGAATCTTAGCACTTTTGGATTATGTAAGTGTTTTTCATCGGAAAAAATTGAATTTTCAGCAATTAAAAAAAGAAGAAAATTGTAAATGGAAGAAAATTCTAAATTGAATTTTTAACTGTTGTAAACTCAACTTTAAGTTTTCTTCAATTTCCAACAGTTTAAAATTTAACCTTTGAAAATTAAACTGTTGAAATATTATGAAAATTTAACAATCCATTTTGAACTGTTGAAAACTGAAAAAAAGCGAATTTTGTATTAAAAACAAGTGTTAACAATGTTTTTTACATGAGAATTTATTAAATAAACATTTCCATCCATAAAAAATTGGAAAAGTCGATTTTTCGTCTAAATTATTTTAGATAATAGATACTATGTAATAACAAAAATTTTGTTTCAATATTAATTATATATTTTTATTTAAAAATTGCGTGAGACAAAAAAAATTGACCGCGCAACACGCATGTATATTTCTAGTTAAGTTAAATATTAATAGGAATATTTCGGTTCTATGTGTGCAGTTGCAATCTTTCTGGCCAAGAGTAAGTTTATTTCCGAATTTTTTTCAGCATAAAAATTCATAAAGCTGAACTAGCCAATTCTTGCACTTTATTTTTTTTATATATTGCGGCACTGAAGAAAAAATGAAAAATCTCAAACAACAGTTCTCTTAAAATTTTAATGCTGATCGTTTCTAAACAAAATTGGTTAAGAAATACGAGCTGTAGCCGATTATGTACAGTAAATTCCAGATGCGGACCATTGTGCTTCGCACCAAAAACCCGAAAAAAATTTTATTGTATTAAATCGTTTACTAAATTTTTGAGCAGATGGTTTCGTGGAAATTCGAAAGGATCAGCACAAGAAAAACCCAAAGGCTCCGTGAATGAACCTGCCGAGGCGATGATGTGCAGGTTTGCCTTGAGTGATATCTTCAGAGAAGGAAATGCAGTGCTTGTTAGTCCCAAGAAAACCCTATCGGTGGTAACTGATGCTTTTGGAAGAGTAATGTTAATAGATAATAGACAAGGAATCGCTGTAAGAATGTGGAAAGGATACCGAGATGCACAGTGTGGATGGATTGAAGTACAAGAGGAAAAACAGCGCATCAGTCGTAAAGAAAGAAAAGCTAATATTGGAATTGTTTCGCATGCCCCCTTGCGGAAGGCTCTCTTTTTAGTTATTTACGCCCCGAAAAAAGGGCTAATAGATATCTGGAGCATTCAACATGGCTCGAAAATTACTTCATTCTCCGCAAGTAAAAATGGAAGGTGAGTGAGCAAATTATTTTCTTTATGGGATCCTGTCAGTCACAAAAAAAATCAATTCTATATTTGGAAAATGTATAAGCTGTCGACAAGTACTTTTGTATATCGCTTGTTATTATAGATTTTTTAAATTCAACAAAATAACGTGTGGATTTTATATATATGACTTTTAATGTGATACTTTATGATGCAAAACTTAGTCCAAAAAAAATGGACAAGTTTCTTATATGAGTATTTCTTGCAGTTAACAAATTTTAGATTGAAATTTTATTTTTGGGAGTTGTATTTACATATATTGCTTGATTGATGGGATCTTCTTTAGCTGTTCACAAATCTGATTAATACATTGGGGAATTTGTCATTTTTCCGAGGGGTTGATCAGTCTTGAAATGTGGTGTACAGGTCTTCGTGATATCTTCAAAATCTTTGTGAAATATTTTAAAATCTGTTAAAATCTTTTGAAGGTATTTGAAATCTGTAAAATATTTTAAAGCTTTTGAAACCTTTGAAAGCTTTTGATATCTTTGTGGAATCTTTAAAGGATTTATGAAATATTTGGAAATATACTGAAATATTTTTAAATCTCTGATATATTTGTGAAATCATGGGAGTCTTTGAACATTTTTTAAATATTTTGAAATCGGTGAAATCCGTGAAATTGTTGACATCTTAGTGAAACATTTGAAACCTCTTGAAAACTTTAAAACCTTCTTGGAATCTTTAAAGTATTTGTGAAGTATTTTGAAATATACTGAAATATTTCTAGATCTTTGAACTCGTTTGAAATCTTTTGAAATCGGTGACATCCGTGAAGTCTTTGTATTTTTTAAATCCTTGGAAATATTAAAAATCTTTTGAAATCATTGAAATCTTTTGAAATATTTCGAAAATCTTGGAAATCTGTGAAATGGTTAAAATCTTAGTAAATCTAAACAATCTTTGTGGGATATTTAAAATATTTTTTGAAATATACTGAAATATTTTGAAATCTTTGAAATATTTTGAAATATACTGTGAAATATTTTGAAATCTTTGAAATATTTTAAAATCGGTGACATCCGTGAAATCTTTAAAATCTTTAAAATCCTTCGAAATATTTTAAATCTTTTGATATATTTGAAATCTTTGTTGAATCTTTGTGAAATATTTGACATTTTTTAAATCTTTGTGGAATCTTTAAAATCTTAGTGAAATCTTCTGAAATATACTGAAATAATTTGAAATTTTTGTTAGATCTTTGAAATATTTCTAAAAACTTTGAAATCTTTCGAAAATCTTGGAAATCTTTTTAAATTGTTGACATCTGTGAAATAGTTAAAATCCTAGACAAATTGTTGAAATATTTATGAAATATTTTGAAATATTTCGAAATCTTTAAAATCTTTGTGGAATATTTAAAATATTTGTGAAATCTTTTGAAATATACTGAAACATTTTGAAATCTTTTGAAATATCTGTGTAATCTTTTAAAATCTTTGTGAGATCTGTTAAAATCTTTTGAAAGTGTTTGAAATCCATGAAATCTTTTTGAAACCTTTGAAATCTTTGTGAAGTCATTGGAATCTTTTGAAATCGATTAAATCCGTGAAATTGTTGAAATCGTAGTGAAACCTTTGAAGTATTTTGAAATGTTTGTGGAATCTTTGAAATATTTGTAAAATATTTTGGAAGATACTGAAATATTTTGAAATGTTTAAAATCTTTGAATTCTCTTGGAAATCTTTGTAAAACCTCTGAAATCTTTTCAAATCTATTTAATCTTTGTGAACTCTTTTGAAATATATTGAAATATCTTGAAATCTTTCTGAAATCTTGGAAATCTGTTAAAATCGGTAAAATCCGCGAAATGGTTGAAATCTTAGTAAAATCTTTGAAATATTGGCGGAATATTGGCGGAATATTTAAAATATTTGTGGAATATTTTGAAATATACTGAAATCATTAAAGTCTTTGAATTCTTTCTGAATCTATTGAAATCTGCGTAAAATCTTTTAAAATATTTTGGTATGGTTTGAAATTTCAAATCGTCGAAATCCAGGAAATCTTTCAGAAAACGTTGAAATATATTGAAATATTCTGAATTCTTTCTGAAATCTGTGAAATCATTGAAGTCTTGGTCAAATCTTTAAAAATAGTTTGAAATCGTTCGAAATATTTTGAAATCGGCGAAAGCCGTGAAATCTCGGTGGAACCTTCAAAATCGTTGTGAAATATTTAAAATCCTTCGGAATATTTTTTATCTTTTGAAATCATTGAAATCTTTTGAAATATGCTGAAGTCTTTGTTTTGAAGCTTTGTGAAACCTTTAAAATCTTTGAAATCTTTGTGGAATCTTTAAAATCTTTGTGAAATCTTGAAAATGTTTGTGAAATCTTTGAAATTTTGAAATCTGGTTTACACTCAAAAGCTGACTAATCGATCCCTCGCATTTTTTAAATAAAAATAATGTATTATAAATCTAATAATAATAGATAAAAATATTGATAACTTTACAAGAGTTAAAAATACTCTTTTTGTATTTAATATATTTTGTAACGAGACCTCTAACTAGTTCCTTTTTTATTATATTCCCCAAAACTGAATGAATGTATTAGTAAGAATATTATTAAGAATACTGAATAAATTCTAAATATCCTCGTATTATATAGATTACTCTATACAAACTATGGTCTATCAGGACTGAACGACGTGGTGCTTTCTTCTCCCAATCGTGCACATTATCCTTGTGTGTTTATGGATCCCTTGGGGGGAATGAAAGAGATAATCGTACCATTTCATTTTGCACTCAGCAATCAAAATGGGGACAGAGCTCGGGATTTGCACCTCTTCAAAAAATTGAAAAGCTTCATGAGAGAGGAAGAGTTCGATGAAGAGAGTCTTATTGATAGGATAAGATCTATTTGTCTTGATTTAAAGACTGATGAAGTTAGATTGCAGGTTGTTGAGATGCTGATTTCTAATAAGCATACGACACCGGATTCACTTCTTGGTGCGATTGGATGCTTTAATCCAGATCTAGATAAAAACAGTGCGTATTAATAGCTGAAATCCAATAATTTTGAATTGGGTTTAAGTTTTTATATTTTGTACAACCTTCCAAAAATGGTTGAAAAAATGGATTTGAATATTCTAAAAATATACTATTATAATACATTTTCAGCCGAAGATTTACAACCCACGACAAAAACTCTCCATCAAACAATTTCCCAACTTCAGAAAGTTGTCGAATTTTATCAGTATCTTCGAGTCCAATTCGATTTGCCGCCAGAGTATAACACCATAGCGGGAAACAGTGTTCCTAGCGCGAAAACTTTGTCTTCGATTTTACTCGCTTCCGAAAGGGAAATCAATCGAATTTTGAAGTTATCAGATACAGTGAAGGAAATTCAGACTCCGGTTGTTAAATCGAAAACGAGAGTAACCTTCAAAGATGACGGAAGACGATTTTACGATTTTTTGTCATGTTTTAATTTCGGAATATCGGCATCTGTGGGGTTGAAGAAAGATTTATCGTTGGAAAAGAGATCTCAAGTTTGTAAGTACTGAGTGAATAATAAATTATGAGATTTAAGAACGCACTGAGGATAAATATAATTTTCTTTCACAGCTGAATTAATGTTTCAAGGATGGTTATATTCGGATGAATCTATAGAAAAGTGGAGAGAAGCTGCTGGAAAAAGCGATATAAATCCTCTAGCAATGATGCAATTTGCTCTTCTCTATTGGCTTCATAAAAAAAGAGGCGCTCCTTTGGAAGTGGAGTTAATTCGCTTCACAAAACTTATACGTGCCATTTGTTCAATAGCCGGTATGTTTTTATTTATGTTTAATTCAATATACAAGGGACGGATCGTGCGATTTTTTTCGACTTTTTCGACTTTTTAAAGACAAATGCGACTAATCGTCTTTTTTCCGTTTTTTTTCGGAAGTTCTCCACACTTAGTTTCAGTTTTATTCACATTGAAACTTTTAAAATTGTAATTAAAAATTAAAAAAAAAACCAATACCTTCTCAGGATGAGAATGTAAAAATTACCACTTCAATTGAGAACATTAAAAATTGAATACTTTCCAATCTCTTGAATCCGTATTCAAAGTTTCATTTTTTTTCAAATATTAATTCATAAATGTTGAACATGTTAATGAAGAAAATGTTTAAAATTGATTAATTTCAAATTCAATTACGGTCTTCACATTCTTTCCCCTATTGCCCTTTTGTCCCCTTTCTAAAAATAATGTACCTTCTCCCCTGTTCTCAAGAAATTGTCCCTTTTTCTTGTTTTTTGTTTTGCTTAAATGCGAGCTAAATTAATTGAACTCATTGAGAAAATTTAGCTATGTTTGGTTTAAAGTCTTTATTAAGTTAAGTTTTTAGTTAAAAATTCGACCATTTGATTGAAATTGAATTATTATGTTGAAAAGTAATCTTTTTTTGTAAAAAATTAACAGTTTTGTTGAACATTCGCCTTTTGGATAGAATATTCATCCTTCTTCATTGAGAATTCCTCTTTGGTAAAAACATAATCCTTTTTGGCTAAAAATTTATCTTTCTTGAATAAAAATTAATTTTTTGTTGAAAATTTAACTTCTTCTAAAAAATTAGTTTTTTTGTAATGAAAATTCAACTATTTGGTTAAAAATTCATCTATTTTGTTGAGAATTTATCTCTTTTGATTGAAAGTCCAACTATTCGGTTGTAAATGCAACTGTTTGGTTAAAAATAATTTTATTTTGTTTTTATAATTCAACTATTTGGTTAAAAATCATCTTCATGGTTGTAAACGATCTATTTGTTGAAGATTCAACTTTTCAGGCTGATAATTCAACTGTCTTCTGAGAAATTCGTATTTTTGGCTTGAAAATTCAAACGTTTAGCTGAAAATGCAACTGTTTTTTATTGAGGTTTTATCTTTTTTATCTGAAAATTCGACCATTTAGTTGAAAATACAATTATTTTGTTCAAAAATCATATTTTTTGGTAAAAAATTGAACAGTTTTGTTGAACATTCGACTTTTTGGATAGAAAACTCGTCCTTATGGATTAAAAATTCATTTTTCTTGGTTAAAAAATTAATTTGTAAGTACTCATTCATGAGAGTGTAATGGCATCATCAAAATTTTCGATCTCTAGCTTTTAACGGATCTTTACATTTCGGCTCTCGCAGATTCCGAAAATCATAACATTTTTTCGGTGTCTGTATGTATGTCTCTATGTTTGGCTACCTAAATGTTGTAGCCACGCTAACTTTTGAAGGATTTGACAAATCAAGACAAAGGTCAAGTTCGTTAACCAGATAATTCCGCCCAAAATTAAAAAATTTAGATCTTTTTCAAATTTTGAAACAAAATTTTTTAAAGAGTTTTAGACATTTTTCTCAAAGTTTCTAGTAGATAACAAAAAGACTTGCAAATTATCCTAATGCATTTTCAAATTTTATGAAAAATAAAAAAGTTATATGTTTTTCAACATTTTGGAAATTAAAAAAAAAATAGAAAAAAATAGTTTTCCGATAGATTAAGAAATTCCAATCAAAATTTTTACTAGATATAAAATATATTTCAAATCTATCCTTATGAAATTTTTCGATTAAACTAGAGTTTCAAAATTTAGGTCATTTTAAAAATTATGCTGTTTTTTAAAAAGAGATCCGTAAGTTTCAATCGTTATTTTTAGTAGATTTCAACAAGATTTGCAAATCAGCTCAATGACATTTTTCGATTGGACACGCATTTAAAAAGGTCTAGATAACTAATAATCAAGTGGATTACCTATATTGTTTTTGTTGTAGAAAATTCAACTGTCATCTAAAAAATTCTTTTTGCTTAAAAATTCAACTATTTGGTTAAAAATTCAACTATTTTGTTGAAAATTCCTCTCTTTTGATTGGAAGATCAACTATTTTTTTGTAAATGCAAATATTTGTTTAAAAGTTAATTTTTTTCTATAAATTCAAATATTCGATTGCAAATTAATCTTTGCGGTCTTAAAAGTCAATTGGTTTCTAAACCATTCGACTTTCTAACTTGAAAACTCAACTCGTGTTAAAAATTCGTCTTGACATCCCAGGAATTTGAAGTGTTTAATATTGAACTTAATATTGTATCTATATTAATTTCATTCAAAAGAATGTATTGCCCTATTTTTGTGAAAAATCCCCCTATATTCCCTGTTTCGAGAGAATGTTGGGCTGTAGAGTCTGATTTATGAGAAAATTAATAATTTCGTATTCAAATTATACAGTCTCAAATTTAAAGCCTTAATTCGTGAGTAATTTCAAGTTTAAAATCTTCCAAATGAATGTTCTTAAGATTCAAAATTAATGTAAATTATAAACTTATCTCATTTGAAAGTAATCCAAATTGACAAGTTTAACAGTTTAGAAAGAATTATTTTTAACCTAGATTCAGAATTCTTCAAGCTGAATGAAATGCCATGAAATTCCGGGCGACTTTCTTTATAATTTTATGCGACTTATGTTAACCCTTCTATTCGATCCGAGCTCTGAATATAGGTTCAGGTATATTAGCAATTATTTTACTAATAAATAATTCAAAATTGTAAATTAACTCGTTTAAAATTGTTAATTCCTGAAGTCTTATAATTTACAATTGTTAAAGCACTTGTAATAACATTCACTAAGAATACATAATTAAATACTTAAAACTATCACTTTGATTTTTTCGAAAGATGTGGACGAGATTTGCGTCGATTATAACGAAATCTCCTCCTGGTGGAAAGAGGTGCGTAATATTTTGACCGATTCTTCAAATCCATTCCATGCATTGACCGCCGCACTGGCCTGCAGATCAGTAGGGATGCGTTTAGAAAATAACTCCGTCCTTTCAAATATTGAAGGAACTGCCGACAATAATGGAAACAAAGGCGCGAAGGTAAAAAATATCAATGAAGGCGAGAACGTAAAGACTGTAGAAAAAGAAGAGAAAGGCGAAAGCAGTAAAAATGGAAACGAGGAAAAAAAAGTGGAAGAAAGTCAAGACAAGGAAGTTAATTCCTCAAATGAGGATGAAACTCACAGTTCCTCCAGTGAATGGGAAAACGTTAGCAAAGACACTTGTCAATTTTCTTTGCTTATTGCAAATCTGGAGGACATCACGATTTTGAATGCCATTGTCAGGTGAGTTGTTGTTTGATAAAAATGTTTAGTTTTCGTCAGAAATGGAAGATTTGATATCCTAGATAATTTCTTGAGGTTAGTTAAGAGATGGTTATTCGACATTAAATAGAAACAGAAATATTTTCTTTATTAAGTATTAAAAAGCAAGTTTTCAATTTTATAGCCAGCAGCCACCTTCGGATCACACGACTCCCTTCTATACTTTACCTTACGGAACGAATAATATTTCTTTGGGATATGTATTGACCAGTGGAAAAGGTATTTCAATGTTTAATCTAAATTACTACTTAGCAACAGAGAACATCACACGGTTGTAAAAAGTTGATTTTAGTATTTAATTAACATGAAATACAAAAATTTGCCTAAAAAGATATGGTAAGCAGGGTTTCTACCCTACCTGGAAAACCTAGAAATGTCAGGAAAATTTTTCGAGAGCTTGCCTAATTTTTTTCAGAATTGCAATGTACTATTGTATTTTGGGTTGATAATTGATCGCTTTTATTTGAAAATTCAAGTATCTGGCTGAAAATTTATGTATTTTCTTGAAAAGTCGTTTTTTTTTGGTAAAAAATTAATCTTCTTGGTTGAAAATTCATCCTTTTGGTAGAAAATTCAACTCATGTTGAAAAGTCATATTTTTTGTTCGAACTCAAATGTTTTTTATTAAAAATTAAAATCTTCATTGGTGGAAATATCAACTATTACATTTTTCGTTCAGAATTCATCTTTCTTGGAAAGAAAATTTAATTACTTGGTTGAAAGTTAAAGTCATCTGTTGAAAGTTAATTTTTTTGGTTGGAGATTCATAATTTTAATTGCAAATTCATCTCTATGGTTCAAAAATTAGCTATTTTTTGGAACATTCGTTTTTTTTGTTGGTTGAAAATTAATTTTTTTAATTGAAAATGTAACTATGCGAGTTTAATTGACCATAATTTTAGTTAAAAATTCATCTCTTTGGTTAAACATTACTTTTTTCAACTAAAAACTTACCTATTACATTTTTTGTTGAAAAGTGATCTTTTTTAGTTGAAAATTCGTCTTTTTGATAGAAATTAATCTGTTTGTCGAAAATTCAATTATTCTAGTTGAATCATCATTTTAGTTGAAAATTAATATTTAAAAAAAAATCAACTGTTCCAGTTGAAGATTCATAATTTTAGTTAAAAAATCATCACTTTGGAAATTGTAACTTTTTTTTAAATTGAAAATGTATCTACTATTCCAATTGAACAGTCCATCATTTTTGTTGAAAATTCATCTCTTTGTTTGAACATTAATTTTTTAAGGTAAAATTTAACCATTCAATTTTTGGTGGACAATTTATCCTTTTTAATTGAATGTATGTATTTTGTTGAAAATTCGTCTTTTGTGGTAGAAATTAATCATCTTGGTTGAAAATTCATCATTTTAGCTGAAAATTCATGTAAAATTCAACTATTCCAATTACAGGTTCATCATTTTAGTTGAAAATGATTTTTTTAACTTAAAATTTAACTATTCCATTTTTGTTGAGAACTGATTATTTTTAGTTAAAAATTAAATTATTTGGTTGAAAATTGATCTTTTTTAGTTATAAATTTAACGATTTGGTTGAGAATTCATGTGTTTGTTGAAAAATCATATTTTTTGTAGAAAATTAATCTGCTTGGTTGAAAATTCAATTCAATTCAATTACGAATTTGAAGTAGTTTAAATTGAATTAAATATAGTACCCGAATAATTTTACCTTAAAACGCACTGAATTTTAGGTCTGAGAAGGTAAAATAAAAATTTGTTTGAATTATTCAAATTCGTGGACTTCAGAGACAAGTTCAAGAAATGATTAATTATTTTTTTAGTATTATTTAATTATTTAATTAATCGATGTGCTAATATATTTAAGAATATCTTGTAATATAATTGATCAAAGCTTTCTAAACTGTATACATGCTCCGAGTCTAACATTGTCAGGGAATTTTGTTCTAGGCTTTGAGTAGACAACCTGCTAAATGTTGCATAATTTGTTTTCACTAGATTTCTTTATTGATTATGGTTTTCTGATATCCCGAGAACATTTGAAGATAAAAATTAAAATAATTGATCGTGCCCTTGTCGAAAACAGTCAATTTCTGGATTTAATTAATTTGAATAAAATTTTTCTTTAAAAACATAAAATTTGATTGTCGTTGCATACAATTTTACTATGATTCAGGATTCAAGTTCAATACGAGACTTGAAATACTTCTAAAAATGTTTTCCATTTCGAATCAATCCAAAAATCGATTTTGTTTGAAAAGAGCCTGATTGATTATTATTCAAATGTTCGTCTTCAAATTTTCATGGAAGGACAGGAAACCATAATCAATAAGAAATAATCAGTGAAAATATTAGGAAACATTTAATACATTTCCTTAGAGTTATTTTGCATTTTAAATAATTAATTAAACATAAAAATCAACTTTTTCAAACAGGGCCAAATTCATTATATGAATTTTCGAAAGTTTGTGTGTATATTTAAATTTGGTTATTTTCAGGATCTATTTCTGAAATCGTAGCCAAATGGCTCAGTTCCGCAGGACTTGATCCGACTCGACTAATAGATACAACTGACATAGAATTTGATCAAATGCAGCTTTCCATGGATTCTATGAATCAAACTGGATCCCTAGACGAGGCTTGTGCAGCAGAATTAACTCAACAGGATCGAGATGGATTGCTTTCCATGTCTGTGGAAGTTGGAAATGAAGCTAAAGATGACCAAACAGCACTGTCTTACGTGCTTGGTAATTCTCCTTAAACTTAATAATTTTTGTTTTTATTTTACCTCCTATTTAAGTTTGAAAATATTTCGAAGTTTTAAGTTCTAAAATATTTTTTCCAGATAAAATTGCCTTGCTCAAAAGACACTTTCCCTATAGTTTGACGAGTAGTGTTTTGCTCGCAAATCTTTCATGGGAATACGTAATGTTCTGGTGCAAAGACATAACGAAAATCGAAGCTTTGGAGGCAGCTTTAGGAGTTTTGCGACAAATCCCAAGAAAGCAGATGCAGCATGGAGTGTGTTCACTTTTATGGACACTTCACATAAAAGAAAGAATGGATGCAGCCGCGAAACTTATGAATAAACTTGGAAAATTACCAAAGGAACGATTATGTGTGCAAGATATTGGCCTTTCTGACATGCAGCTGACGAAATTCCTCGATCACTGTGCAACTTTCTTCGACATTTTCCTTGATGTGAGACAATCCCTATTTCTGTTCAATTATTACCTTCTTTTCAGTTTTTCCGTCTCCTTAGTTTCCCTTTCATAAATCAACTAACATCATCTAGTATAGTTTTTCGATTTGAGAGGAAAAATTATTTTTAATATAAAAGAAAATTTTTGAATAACTATATATTTATATGTTAAAAGTTTTTGAACACTTATATTCAAGCTAAAATTACATTCTTACATAGATCTGAGAACAAGGAAATAAGTATTATCAGTTTCTTTTTAAGTTATATAAATATAGAAGAAAATGTTGTTATTTTACAGGATTTTAGTGAGCATTAGAAAAAATTCGAGACAGTTTAAATGATATCGATTTCTTTTGGAAGTTTAGAAGAAAAACAATATTTCATAAATTTTAGGAAATCTTTTCAAATTTAAAAATATTTTTAATCTCTTTAAAACTTCTAAAATTCCTAAATATCTTTTTAATTCACTCGAAGTTTTCCTCAAATTCATAAAAAATGCTGCAAATTAAAAAAACAGTTGCCTTTCAATCTTCCAGATTCTTTTTTTTTTAATTTTGGAAATCTTTTGAAATGTTTTTTGAAACTTTTCGAAATTCTTTAAAAGCTTCTTTTTTCCTCAAAATTTTCAAAAACGAGTATTGCGCAAAATTTCGGTAATTTATGGTATGATGCCATAAATCACGGCTAAAGTTACCGGAAATTTTAGGACATTTTTTCGTTGAAATTTCGGGTTATTCGGGGGTTTCTAGCCCGGTTACAAACTAGAAACCCGGCCCAACTGTTCGGGATCGGGTTTTTAAAATTTTTGCACACCCTGATTAAAAATCTACATTTTCTTCAAAACTTGTTTAAATTTTAAAATAATTTTTTTTCATCTTTTCAAAACTTCTAAACCTCCTAAAAATTTTTTCTAACATTTTTTAAACGTAAAAAAATTGCCTTCAAATCTTCCAGATTCTTTTTTGAAAATTTCGAAGATCTTTTGAAATATTTTTAAATATTCTCTTAAAGTTTATTTTTCAAAACAAAACATTATTTTAAGTTTTCCTAGGAATATTAAGAAAATTTTTTAATTCTCTTGAGCCGAAACCTTTCAAAATTCTTAAAAAGTTTCTTCTTTTCTCAAAATTTTCAAAAATTAGTTATGTGCAACATGATTTCAGGTTGGATCGTATTGGCATCGGGTAATTAAGCGAACTCCAATTTTTCTAAAATTTTGTAATCTTGCAAAATTGCAAAATATTCTTTGAAATTTTATACATTCTTTTTTGAAATTTTAGGAAATGCTTTGAAATGTTTTTCAATTTTCTCTTAAAATTAATGTTGTAAATTAAAAAATGATTTGAAAATTTCCCATGAACCTCAAGAAAATTTGATTATTCTCTTGAAACTTTTCAAAATTCTTAAAAAGCTTCTTCTTTTCTCAAAAATTATTGATGTACAAAATGACTTCAGGTCGGATCAGGTTGGCATCGGGTAATTAAGCTAACTCCAATTTTTCTCAAATTTAGTAATCTTGCCAAATTGCAAAATTTTCTTTAAAATTTTATAAATTCTTTTTTGAAATTTTAGGAAATGCTTTGAAATGTTTTTCAATTTTCTCTTAGAATTACTTTTGTAAATTAAAAAATGATTTGAAAATTTCCCATGAACCTTAAGAAAATTTGATTATTCTCTTGAAACTTTTCAAAATTCTTAAAAAGCTTCTCAATATTTTTTAAATCTTCTAAAATCTACATTTTGTTCAAAAAAATTTAATTTTCTCAAGATTTCAATTATTTTCGAATATTTTCAGAACTTCTGAATATCGTTTGAAACAATCTTACAAAATTAAAAAAATTGTCCTAAAATCTTCCAGATTTTTAAAATATATTTTGAAATCTTCAAAACCTCAAAATAATCTTTGTAAATAAAACCTAAATCATTTAAAATTTTCCCAAAAATCTTACTATCGGTACGGATAATTTTATGAATTAAATTAAAATATTCCAAGATTTGTCCATAATTTCATTTTTTTCAATACTATTTAGAAATATTTATTAATAAATTTGATCATGAAAGAAAATTACTTATTTGGAAATGTTGATCATAAAATTGATGGTGCAAAAATCCATAATATTTTTTAATAGATCAACAAACTGAAAACAGCCACTAAAAATTATATTCACGCAGTTTGTCAACCAATCAGGTTTTCAACAAAAATGTGCCCGATATTTTTGAGATATTTGATAACATCACTTTTTTTAGATATGATAATTGATTTTTCGCAGGCTGAAGTATTGGAAGTAGAAAATCGATCGATAGTACAGTCAGAAGAATTGTGGGAAGGTTGTCCTCCAGGTCCTCAACCTTTTGCAGCTCTTGCGATCTCACAACCTCTCGCCTGGTACGAGTTGATTATGCTGCATTTGCAATTGGCAACTGTTCTTCATATGATGGCGCGTTTTAATCTGAAAGTGGCGAAACCTATGCAAAATCTGTTTGATTCGATTGTAGGTTTTTCAAACGTCTATTTGTTGATTCTTTTAACTTAATACGTTTTTAGTTTACTTCTTCCTAATTTTTGGTTTGTTTTATTTACAAATTGTTTTTTTTTAACAGGCTCAACGTTATTTCTTCCAAAACATAACAGACGAGGCAGTGATTGTCTGGTATCAGGATGAAAAGCGAGACAGCTTTCGACTCGATTTTCTCTGTCGGGTTATTTCATCATCCATGGAATTGATTCACCAGGAAAATAGAATGTCAAATAATTTAGTCTCGAAGGAAGCGGTAGATTGGATGAGCAAGTGTCAGATGCTGGCCTCGATTTGGAAGATCAACAAAGATGAGTTGAGAATTCATCAAGCTTGTGCTCTTTATGTTAATGGCTTTGATCGTCTCGCTGCAGAGGTAATAAAAATATAAAAATTATTTTTAATAATTAAGAAATCTTTTTAATTTTGTATTTGATTTGGTAAAAAGTGCTTATCTTAATCTACTTTTATTAACTCAGGTTGTGGTGGCTGTGAACGACACAGAAAAACTGGCTGCAAAATTACTGCCAATTGCTGGAGGAAGACTGATGGGTTATTTATCAGAAGTTCCTGATCTTTTGGAACAAGTCTCGACAATGAATCCGGCACTTTCTACATATCTGCAAAGCCTCGTTTGGGTAATTTAAATTCATTTTTACTTAATTTTTCAAAACTATTTTAAGTTAATATTGTACATTTGACTGGATATTTAAATAGTTTAGCTAGAAAGGTTGCTCTAAGGTTTTAAAAACTGAAACTGATTCCGAAATTTTATATTTGAAAACTAGACATATTTTAAACTCTATTACAAATTACAAAAAAAAATGATGAAATTGCTTTGAGATTTTGAGTATGTGATTTTCAATGTGTAACTTTGAAGATTAGGTTAGAATTATTAAACCTTTGTTTCTACAAATAGTTTTACACCTACATGTGCCTTCCTAGCAACAGATTGTAACATTTAAAATTTTTTAATCATTCAATTCCCATTCTTAAAATTATTTACTTTCAAAGACGTAAAATTTGAAATTTAATTTCGAAAGCTGCAATTTAAATATGCACATTTTTTATTCTCTTTCTTTTTATGCGTTCATTTTCAAATTCGAAAAACTGCTTTGAATGCTTGGATAATGTAAAAATAAATACGTTTGAGATTAAACAATTTTGACCTAAAAACGTTAAAAAATCTAATATTTTCAAATCAAAATTTTCATTGAATATCTTCAAACCTAATCGTTTAAAATGTAACAATTTATCAATTTTTTATAATTATGAATCTTGTAAAAGTCAGGGTATTTCAATAAGAGGCACTTTACATAACACTGTCAAGGATAGTAGATTTGAAATTTTAATTAGAAATTGTTTTATTCCGTTTATAAAAGATTCAATTTTAAAAATGTTATAAGATTAAGATTCAGGTCTTTGAATATTAATGATCAGGGAAAATTTAAAATTGGTCAGAGAAAAATTAGGGAATTTTGATAATGAAGTTTTGCGGATTATAATATTCTTGTTATTAATTTATTTGCTTGTATTTCTATTTCCTTTTTTTTTACATTTGCTTCATCGATTATCTTTTTAGTTACAAAATTTTATTATTTGATTGAAAATTATTTTTTTTTGGTTAAAAATTTAATTATTTTGTTGAAAATTCAACTGTCGTCTGCAAAATTCGACTTTTTTGCTTAAAAATTCAACTATTTGGTTGAAAATGCAACTGTTTTTAGTTAAAATTGAATTTTTTTGTTCAAAAATTCGACTATTTGGTTAAATATTTATCTTTGTATGTAGAAAGTTCAAGTATTTGGTGAAAAGTTCAACTATTTGTTGAAAATTTAATTACATTGCTGAAAAAATTCAAGTTTTTTATTAACAAGCTATCTTTTTTGGTCGAAAATTCAACAGTTTTTTTCAACATTCGTATGTTTATACAGAAAATTCGTTCTTTTGAATTGGAAATTAAATTCTTTGGTTGAAAATTAAACTATTTTGTTAAAAATTAGAGTTTCTCTTCTTGGTTTAAATATCAGCTACTAGGTTATTCGTTGGGAATTCATCTTTTTGTTGAAAAATCAACTTTTCGGTTTGAAAATTCAACTCTCTTATGAAAAATTCATCTTTTTTGCTTAAAAATTCAACTATTTGGTTGAAAATGTAACTGTTTTTGGTTGAAGTTTAATCTTTTAAGTTTTAAAAATTGACTATTTGGTTGAAAATTCATCTTTATAGGTAGAAAGTTCAAGTATTTGGTTCAAATTTCAACTATTATGTTGAAAATTTATTTACTTTGCGGAAAATTTACGTATTATATTAAAAAACTATCTTTTTAAGTCGAAAATTCAACTGTTTTTTTTAACATTCGTCTATTTATACAGAAAATTTGTCCTTTTGGATTAAAAATTTAGCTCTTTGGTTAAAAATTGAATTATTTTTTTAAAAATTCGTTTTTTTTCTTTTTGGTTGAAATATCAACTATTACACTATTTGTTGAGAATTCATCTTTTTGTTTAAAAATGAACTTTTCGGTTTGGAAATTTAACTGTTTTCTGAAAAATGCATTTTTTTGCTCGAAAATTCAACTTTTTTTGGTTGAAGTTTAACCTTTCTTGTTTGAAAAATCGACTATTTGGTTGAAAATGCATCATTGTAGGTAAAAAGTTCAAGCTTTTGGTTAAAAATTCAACTATTTTGTTGAAAATTTAACCATTTTTTCCAAAAGTCATATTTTTGGTCGAAAATTCTATTGCTTTCTTGAAAATTCGTCGTTATGGATTAAAATTTCATCTTTTATGGTAGAAAGTCATCTATTTTGGTTGAAATATAAAATGAAGTTTTTCGGCCACCCTATTATAAATTCATATTAAAAGAGTCTATCCAATTATTGTAAATGTCATTTGATATTACAGGAAAGTATAATTTTTTTAACCTGTATAATTTCAAATTAAAACTTTGGAATCTCGAAAGCCCCTTGAAACTTTCAAATATGCTTCATTTTTCAATCTGATGACATGGACATTTCTGGAATTCTTGAATTTTTACCGTATTTAATTAAAATTTTTTCTTTTTAATATGTTTACAATTTCAAATTGCACAATATTCAAGGCTTTTAGATTCATATTTGGGATTAGTCTTTAAACTGAAATGCTGAGTACATCTCGAAAGATTTGCAAAATAGTTGAAATTGTTCTTGAAATTCGACGCTTTTTAAAATTGGATCACTTTGCTAGATTTTTCACCCATGAAATCGAAAAGCCTTAAAAAGTCAGAAATTTTTATTATTTTATGTATCTAAAAAACATGAATTTTTTTCAGAGCGCTCCAAAGTCAATTTTATCGAATTGCTCGAATGGAGACACAGTAGAATTAGTCCGATGTGTTTCAAGACTCGTATCCGAGCAACATTGTGACTTCCATCTCGCCCAAATGATGCTCGACGCGATGTTCGTCTTCGAGGGAAAAACGTGACATGCTAAACCAAAAACTATGGAGCGATTCGAAATTTCCCGAGGTCTTGAAAAGCCTCAATTCCTTTTTAATTCCCGGTAAGTCAAATATCACAAACCACCGTCAATTCGATATCCGTAAATTTGAATTCAACAATGCATCTTTCACTGAAAAATACGACGAATTAAAACTAAATTTATAATGTAATAAATGCCACAGTTTTGCAGTAGCGCTGCATTTTTACAAGCATTTAGATTTCAGAGTCTCTTCTGAAAACGTAAAGTTGTTGCGTGATATTTTAGAATTATGTACAAAACTAGGAAAGGCGCAAATACGCATAGTTAACTCGATCATTATTACTACAAAGTATATTTACATTCGTTGATATTTGATTGTTACTATTAGCTCTTATTCCGCATCATAAATATTTTTTTCTTTGGAATGATTGCGTGGATTGAGAGGAATGATGTTTGTGAGTGAAAGCTCTGAAAGAAGAGATTCTTCGGTGTGAATTTGTTGTTATTTAATGACAATAAACGCAGATCAAATGTCGAAATATGTTTTCAAATTTTCCTCAATCTAGATTTAAAGTAGTATTGCATATAATTAGACAGAGTGTTTACCCTACCTCGAGAACTTGGAAAACCTGCAATTGTCAGGGAATGTTTATATATCTGGAAAAACCTGGAAATATCAGGGATTTTTTTTTTAAGTCAGTGAATTTTTTCGTAAGCGTATTTATTTTTTTTTAATTGCAATATACAATTGAAGGACAATGATGCTTCATTTGTAAAAGTAGCTTTATATCACTGTATTTAACTATTATGTTGAAGATTAGTTTAAAAAATTTGAAATTAATTGTTTTAACTGAAAATTTAACCATGCCAGTTGAATTTTCCACCATTTCAGGTGAAAATTCATGTCTTTGGTTGAACATTAATTTTTTTAACTACAAATTAAATTTTTTCAAATCTTTTTTTATCATTTTTTCATTGAAAATTCGTTTTTTTTTAAAGAAATTTATCGTCTTGCTTGAAAATTCAATTATTCTAATTAAAGATTCATCATTTGAGTTAGAAATTCATCTTTTTCGATTAAAATTCAACTGTTCCAGTTGAAGATTCATTAATTTAGTTAAAAAAAAATTTTTAACTAAAGTGTAACTGTTCCAATTGAATATTTAATTATTTTAGTTAAAAATTCAACTTTTCAGTTGAACATTAATTTTTCAATTGAAAATTTAACTATTCAATTTTTGGTTGTCAATTTATCTGTTTTAGTTGAAAATTCGTCTTTTTTTAAATAGAAATTATCTTCTTGATTGAAAACTCATCTTTTTGGTTAAAAATTCATCAATTCCAGTTGAAGATTCATCATTTCAGTTGCAAATTCATCGCTTTGGTGGAAAATTATTTTTTTTTTAACTGAAAATTTAACTATTTCATTTTTGGTTGAAAACTGATCTTTTTTAGTTAAAAATTCAACTATTTGGTTAAAAATTGATCTTTTTTAGTTGAAAATTCAACTATTTGGTTAAAAATTTATCTTTTTAAGTTGTAAATTTAACTATTTGGTTGAGAATTCATGTATTTTGCTGAAAAATCGTCTTTTTTGGTAGAAAAATAATTTTTATGGTTGAAAATTCAACTGTTTGGTCAAAAATGTATATATCTTGTTGAAAAGGCAGTATTTCTACTAGAAAAGTTAGGCATTTGAAGAAATTTAAATTAAATTTAATATATATTTTCCCACATTAATTTTATCTAAATAGGTACTGAATTTTAAGTATAAGAAGGTAAAATAAGAATCTGTTAAAATTATTATTCCAATTCATGGACTTCAGAGACAAACTCAAGAAATTATTAATTATGTTTTTAGTATTATTTAATTAATCGATGTGCTAATATATTCAAGAATATCTTGTAATATAATTTGTCAAAGGGGGAAAAACATTATTTATGATCAAGTCGCAAAACTGTATACATATTCCGAGTCGATTGTTTTAAAAACGGGAAATAATTGAATGGCTCCGTACTATGAAAAATTATTCTTGGAAAAAACTTGAGATACCTGGAAAAAACCTGGAATCTTCAGGGATTTTTTTTCAGGATTTGAGTAGACACCCCGCTAAAACTTCAATTTCTGACATACTCATTTTTAATAAATATAAGACAAGAATATTTCTTTTAATTTAAATTATTTTACATTGATAATCTAACTACGTACATATTTAAACAATTCCAGGTATTATTTGACTAAAGATATAATCTTTGCAAAATGTTTTGCATTAATTTATTTTGTAGAAAAGTTCCATCTTATATTAATGTAACATATTCACAGAATTTTCAGACGTCTGCTGTAATATTATGAGGTACATGGCTGCAATTATTAATAATTACATTTTCATTATTAGTGTTTTTTCCACTCATTCATTCGCACAAGACTAACCTACACATTTCAATGGAAGATTGAAATGTAGAGAGAGCGCTAAAAGCAGAATATTCACACACGCATCCACGAGAATGCGGAGGAAAAAAATATTAATTATTATACAGGTATCCGTTGCACGTTTTTAAGGAAACGTGAATGAGAAATAGGTATTTCTCAAAAGGTACGTGTTCGAATTTTCCGTTTCACGGTTCGTATACTTCCCATCGAATGAGGTGTTTTTTCATAGGGATGTGGCCTTTTTCCTTCAAAAACGAATCGCAAAATTTGGGTAGCCAATCCTCGTCACGTGCTCGATGTTGGTAAATTCGCAATGATGGATCTGGCTTCCTGGACTTCCCTCCGTTGACAACCACTGCGTCCTGAAAAATTAAAAGTCTATGTAAGTTGTAATTTCAAAATATTATGTTCTTTGCGCACTTAAATTAAAAAGGGGAGATCACCCTACAGTAGATAATGAACCTAAATTAGATAATCATTAATTAAAAATACTAATGCCTGTAAAAGAATCCATTTAGGTAATTAATTATTAAGACTCTATATGTGTTTATAAATTAAAATTAGAATTAAATATTTAACCTATATTTATGCTTTCAATTAATGATTATCTACTGCAGGTTCATTATCTACTGTAGGGTGGCCTTCCCTATATTAAATTTCATTTTTTATTTCGGTTTAATTTGATTTTGTAATAATTTTGGATTTAGTTCGTTGACCTTTAAAGGATTTCATTGCCGAAAAATAATATTAGTTACTCATTTAAGAAGCGTAACATTTTTAAATAGAGCATACAAATTTTTTTCTTTTATTGTGATTCTAAACTTGTATGCATTTTTCAAATCTTTTTGTACTTTTGCAAAAATTTTCAATATAGCAATAAGTTTTAGTGAAGTAATATTTTTTTTAGAATTAAACAGAAAAAAAATAATTTTTAAATTACAAACAACAAAATTAAAGTAAATAATTTAATTAAAAAAAGAACTCAAATAAAGAAAGAGGCAAGAAAAAGTAGGGAACCTCCAAATCTCATTCTTTCTCTCGTCCTTCGTTATTTATATCTTCTTTAATTTCTTCATTCAAATACTAAAAGGTCTTAACTACTTTAAATTCACTGAAAATCTCTCAATAAAAAAATTAATTTGTTGGTTTATGCATTGTTTTAATTATTCATAAGAAACTGATATATGTACTTCACATTTTTTTAATCATAAACAAATTAGCTCTGGACATTAGTGTATTAAAAAAAGTGTGACTTTGAATTTTGCAAACGCTCCCCCCCCCCCCCCCCCAATTTCTTCATTTTAGTGAAAGAATAATGCAATCCATCTTTTATTTAAAGAAAAAAATGATAATGAATTTTCTTAGTTTTCAATTTTTTTTTAATACAAATGTAAGGTTAAAAAATTCTCTCACCCCTAAAAAATTTTTTTCGATTAATTGAGGAATAAGCCCAAATTTCATAAAGTAATAACACAAATTTGAAAGATTTTATCAGGCTTAAAATACGAAAATTTGTAATTTCATTACAATTAATGGCCTGAAAAGGCCCCTAAACATTTTTCTTCCTGGAATAATATGCACAAGATTTGTTGTACAATATAAAGAGAATATTGTTCATATTATAAATAAATTAAAAATATTTATACCGTGGGACATAACAAATTCTTGTTTTATGAAAAAATACGCATTTTTTACAGTTTAAAGATTCCTATAGTACTTTAAAATGTATTTTTACCTATCAGTTTATAATAGGTCTTATTTTCAGCAATTAAAAATTCAATAAAATCGATAACCAAATCGATAAGCAAAACTTATAAAAACGCAGAATTGCACCCAAATTGACCATAATTATCTAGCTCACATATTTTTCAGGTAAAAGGCAGGTAAAAATACATTTTATAGTCCTATAGAAATCTTTTTAAAAAAATGTGTATTTCAAAATTATAGATTTTTTTCGGTCACCCGGCATAAATATTTCAAATGATTTATTCCTCATGGAGAATATTCTCCTTATGGCTTATATTTTAGGAGAAATTCTGTATATATTATTCCAGGAAGAAAATGTTTATGGGTCATTTCAGACCATTAATTGTAATGAAATTACAAATTTTCGTATTCTAGACCCGATAATACTTCCAAAATTTTTTGTTTTGTTTCATAAAATTTAGGAATTGTTCCTCAATAAATAATAAATACTTTTTAGGGATGAAAGAATTCTTTAACGTTAAATTTCTATTTTTTTTAAATTGAAGACTAAGAAAATTAATTTTCAAACATAAAACGGTATATCAAAATCTTCAAACCATTTTTTTAAAATAAAATGAAATTTATCACAATAAGAAATTTAGGGAGTAGCGTTTGTAAAATTCAAAAACACATATTTTTTTGGCCACTCTACTGGACATGTCATATATATATATATATATATATATATATATATATATATATCCCACTTTATTATTACATTTTTTTATTTTATTAAGAAAAATAATGTTTATAGTTATCAGTTTTATAGTGCTATTGTACTTTTGAAATATAATTCATCGCCCGAACGAAATTTTCCAATAAATGGAACAAATTTCCTTGAAAACAATAATTTTTCGTTTCTAAGCTATTAAAAATATTCTATTTCCATGAAATCTCTTAACCGAAGAAATGAGCCATCATTGATTAAAATAACAGCATATTTTAAAATTTTGTAAGAAGTGATATGAAAAAAATTCGTAAAAAATATAATGGAATATACATACAATTTGGATATACTTTAATTTTCTTTACATTGAACAATATTTTCTCTGTAAATAGGTACCATCATTAGTAAAATTGTGATTCTTCAAGCATAATTAAATACAATATTTTCCCTAGAACGGTCCTTCCGATTTAAAATCGATTTCTATAGTTCTTCTTTTTAAACGCGCAAATATTTCAATAAACATTCTATCTTCAAATATATTACAATATGTGATTTATGACTGAAGAATTAATTTTTCATAAGAAAATTAAAAAAAGAGATATTTAAAAAATATTTAGGAATGTTTTGAAATTTACGAATTATCCAGAAAGGATTAAGATGTTTCCAATTTCAAAGATTTGAATTTTAAAACTAATTTGTGAAATGTTTAATTTCGCTGGTCCTTTCAATATTCTAAAAAATGTAAAATAGCTTCTCTTTTTTAAATTGCAATGTCTAAAGGAAGCTTTAGTTAAAGTGTTCTAAATGACTATTGATTTGTAGAATCGAAACTGAAGTTAAAATGCAAAATGTGATTCCAGTATTAGTTTGAAACTTTTTAACCCATAACGGTCACACCTCCAAATACACCATCAGATATTTTTGGCTGAAAAGAATCATGAGTGATGTTGAAACGATACAAAATAGGAAAAAAATATCTCCAAAGCCTGAGTGATAATTTAACTACTACAAAAAAAATTCTTGAAAAAAAAACGTAGACAATCGGAAAAAAGTTGGAAATCCCGTGGGGTGTGAGACACCCCGTGTGACCGTTAAGGCCATGTAACGAGTGGGTCACGTGACCGGATTCCTACCTTACCGAAACTTTTTTTCAAAATCAACTTACGTTCACACGAAACGCGATATCGAGTTGAAAATTTGGGATAATAAATAAGAAGCGCTAAGAAAGGCGGCTCTGGTCCTAAATTTTTATAATTATGAAAAAAGTTTTTTTTGTAAATAATTTTTTTTTGCTTTTTTCATGAAAATTAAAATTTAGAACCAGAGCCGACTTTCTTAGCGCTTCTTATTTATTATCCCAAATTTTCAACTCGATATCGCGTTTCGTGTGAACGTAAGTTGATTTTGAAAAAAAGTGTCGGTAAGGTAGGAATCCGGTCACGTGACCCACTCGTAACATGGCCTTAAGGGTTAATCTAGTAACTTCTAATTTTCCTCTATTTTAAGCATTTCAAGCAACATTTTTCCTAATTAATTATCAATTTTAGCCTCCATTCCTTGGACAAGCAATACCTATACCTATAATTCAAGGACACAAAATTGCTTTCATGATTCGAGACCCAAATATTCATGACATCGAAGTTTATCGTGCGCTGCTTTGCGGATATTTGCCCTCTGGCCAATTGGCCGTTGAAACTGTCACTCAACATAACAACGTCGATCAGCTTTTGTATTATAATTAGCGTCTAATCAGATCGAGAAGATATTGATCTTCGCACAAAACTTCCTAACTATAATCTTGAAATTAGATTTACTTCCCTTCCGCGAATCTTCCTAGCATCATTTGCTAATTAAGTAACTGTGGCTTGTCTTTTTTCACTTTTTGTGATTTTTTAATTGTCCGACGATTTGAGACTCTTATCTCTTTGTTTATTTTCATATCTATAGGAGCGGCGAGGCTCTTCTTTTTATACTTGATGAAATCAGCTCACGTGCTTTTCCTACCTTGATAGATAGGCAATATCTCAAAATAACTTGGTTGCAGACTGCTTCCTTTCTGGGGAGAAGCCAGGAAATATTGTTTTCGGCCTCGACCGATTTGTCGCGATCCTCGAATGATAGCAATCATTGTCAAATGCTTCGTTGTTCATTACCGGTCTGATGGTCAAATTCTAAAGTTTGTTTCTATTCGATTGAGTCGATTAGATTTTTGCTCGATTTTAATTTCGGTATGTTCATTAGAAGTGGACTTTAATCTAGATTAGAAGCCTGTCATCAAATAATGATTTATGATTTAATGGTAAATAATTAGAGACAAGCGAAGTTAATGAATTATGCGTAATGTAAGATCGATGTTCTTCTCGAAATCAGAGAATGAGGGTAGCATAGTGTTAATAATTATTATCTGCTTCGAAAGTTTTCCTATTTCGCTTCTTAGAGAAATGAAAAATGAAGAGTCATCATAGATAGAATCTTTCCGCAAATGTGCGTCATCCGTCGAATGAGTTAACAAGAAGGATTTCGTAGTTTCTGTTCATTTTTTAAAAGGATTTTTTAGAATTCTTTTGAAGTTGGGTGAGCAGGTTGATCGTAAGTCAGGGCAAATCTGTAAATCCAGGAAACGTCAGTGATGTAAAAAAAGATTTTGCAAAAGTCAGAGAGTTTCTGTAAGAGGCACTTTAAATATCTGTGAAGGATTATAGACTTGCAATTTTTTAATTTTAATTTGAAACTGCTTTAGTCCGTTTTTAAAAGATTCTATGTTACAAATGTTACAAGATTAAAATTGTGGTCTTTAAATATTAATGGTCAGGAAAAATGAAAAATTGGTAAGGGAAAAATTAGGGGATTTGAAAATGAAGTTTTGGGACCACCCTGACATAATATTCTTACCAGCAGCTTATTTTCCTATTGTATTTCTATTTTTTTTTGTGGTTTCTTCCTCCTGACGAATATATTTTTAGATAAATATTTTATTATTTGGTTGAAAATTGAAGAAAATTGCTAATAAATCATCCTTTTTGGTTGAAGATTCAACTGTTTTGTTGAAAATTTGTCTTCTTGTGTTGAAAATTCAACTATTTTGGCAGAAAATTAAATTTTGTTGACAATTCATATTTTGGTGTTGAACATTCAACTGAAATCTTTCTTCGTTTTAAACTCATGTTTGAGGTTTAAAAATTCATCTGTTTTAGTAGAAAATACATCTTTTTTTTGGCTATAAATGCAACTGTTTGGTTAAAAAATGAAACCTTCTTTGGTTGAGGATTCAACTATTTTTTTGAAAATTCATCGTTGTTGGTTAAGTTCAACTGTTTTTGATTAAAAACTAAAATATTTCTTGCTTGAAATATCTACTATTAGATACATTATTCGTGGAAAATTCATCTTTTTAGGTTAAAAATTGAACTATTTGGCTGACGGTTGAACCACTTTGCTAAAAAATCATGTCTTTGCTGAAGAATCATCATTTTAGTTTAAAATTCATCTCTGGTTGAAAAATAGTTTGTTTTTTTTGGTTGAAAATGAATTTTTTAACTGATAATTTAATTATTCTAGTTGAAGATTCATCATTTTATATTAGTTTAAAATTAATCTCTTTGGTTTAAAGTTGAACTATTATGTTGAAAATTCATCATTGTTGGTAAAGTTCAACTATTTATGGTTCAAAATTAAAATCTTTCTTGTTTGTAATATCTACTATTAGATGTATTATTCGTTGAAAATTCATCTTTTTTTTTTCTTAATTGAACTACTTGGTTGAAGGTTGAAACACTTTTTTAAAAAATCATTTATTTGTTGAAGATTCATCATTTTAGTTTAAAATTCATCTCTAGTTGAAAAATCGCTTTTTTGTTTGTTGAAATTGAATTTTTTAAACTGAAAATTTAACTATACTACAGTTAAGTTAAGTTGAACTACTTTGTTAAAAATTTATTTCTTTGGTTGAACTTTTTTCCGGTTGAGAATGTATGTCGTTTGATACAAAATTAACCTTCTTGGTTCAAAATTTCCTCTTTATTGGTAAAAAATGCAAATGTTTGTTTGAAAATTAACTTTTATGTTGAAAATTCATATTCTGGGGTTGAAAATTCTACTGTTTTACAGAAAATTCTTCTTTTGCCTCAAAATTTCAACAATTTGGATGAACTTTTTTTTTTCTTGACTGAAAAGTCGTTATGTATTGAAAATTCTCTTTTTATTGACTGTACGATTCATCATTATAGTTAAAAATTAATCTCTTTGTTTGAAAATTTGACTATTTTGTTGAAAATTCCTTTTTTTTTGTTGAAAATTAATTATTTTTATTAAAAATTTACCTTTCCCATTTTTAGTTAAAAATTTATCTTTTTTAGTTGAAGATTCATCTACTTGCTTGAAAATTCATGTATTTGGTTGAAAATTCTTCTTTTTTGGTAGAAAATAAATCTTCTTGGTTGAAAATTCGTCTTTTTGGTTTTAAAATTCATCTCTTTTGGTAGAAATTTTATTTTTTGCTGTTGTTAAAAATGCAATTATTACGTTTGATGTTGAGAATTTATCTTTATAATTTGAAATTGGTTCAAATTTGTTGAATATTTAATTATTTGGTTAAAAATTCAAATATTTTGTGAATATTGAATTATTTTGTTCAAAATTCAAGTCTATTTGGACAGGAAATTCGTCCTTTCGGATTAAAAATTTATATTTCTTTGTTAAAATTCAACTATTTTCGGTTGAAGTTTAATCTTTTTTTAATCACCAAAACTTAATTTAATCTTTTTTTTCTGTAAATTCGACCATTTGGTTGAACATTCTTCTTTGTAGGTTGAAAATTCAACTATTTGGTTAAAAATTAAACTATTTATTTGAAAATTTAACTTTTTGGTAGAAAATTAACTTTATTGTTGAAAACTCATATTTTCGGGTTAAAAATTCCACTGTTTTGGAGATAATTCGTCTTTTTGGCTTCGTATGTATTTTGTTAAAAAAATAGTTTTTTTTTGTGTTCAAATTTTAGTATCTGAAAATTTAACTACTCCATTTTCGGTTGAAAACTTATCTTTTTTAGTTGAAAATTCGTGTTTTGGTAGAAAATTGATCTTCTTGGTGTAAACTTCATCTTTGTAGGTGCAAAATTAAGCTTTTTGGTTAAAAATTCAACTATTTTGTGGAAAGTTTAATTATTTCATTGAAAATTCAGCGATTTTGTTAAAGTCGACTTTTTTGGCGGAAAATTCAACTGTTTGGTTGAAAATTCGTTCTTTTGGTTTGAATATTCACATTTGTGGTAGAAAGGTCACCTTTCTTGGTTGAAAATTCTACTATTTTGTCGAAAATTTGTCCTTTTGGATAGAAAGTTCATCTTTTATGAAATAAAATACATCTTTTTTGTTTAAAGTAAATAAATAAATTAAAAAAATGTTAATCTAAAATTGTTTTATTACGTTTATAAAATATTCTATGTTAAAAATGTTGCAAGATGAAAATTCTGGTTTTTGAGTCTTAATGCTCAGGGAATATGAAAAATTGGTCAGGAAAAAGTCAGGGAATGTCGAAAATGAAGTTTTCCGGCAACCCTGGTGAGTACAATAAAATTTCCCCCCTGAAGATTGTACTGCCGATTTTGAATCTGATTTGCCATCTATGATTTTTAAATCAGATTTCTCTTGATTGATTTGAAAAGTGAAGAATGACGAGATGACGAGGGAAATATTCGAGGTGTGTGAGGTGTCGCATCTTCGGAGAGATCTGTTATTTGGTGATGGCTCGTGTGCGGTGAATATGAGAATAGAAGGAGCAAGGAGGTGATGCCTGCGCTGCTGGCCCATTACTTCATTAAATTATTATTAAAGCCAGTCTTGAACCTAATGGTACGTATGTACCTACTCACCAATTTGCTACTGAGGTCACGGGCTTTTAATGGCCGTCGAGTACAAACCGTCGTCCGAGAACCGTGTCGGACCGATTGTGTCGACGATTATGACGCGTTTAGTGAACTTTACTTCCAAAAGGCTGACGAAACAACGGCAATGACTATTATCTACTCTACGTTCTTTGCAATGGTAAAGAACCGCCAGTGGAGGAAAAACTTCAAAGTTAATCAAGATTATTCCACTGAGCGAAACACTCGGAAAAACGTGTTTAAAATTACAAGATATACATATACTTTGGAGGGCACGTGGGGAATTGTAGATTCAATTCTCCAAGAAAATCTTCAGTTCTAGCCTTCAAGGAAGATGAAAGTGTTGTAATAATCAGTATGACAAAAAAGTATCCAAACTTTCCTTATAAAAGAGGAAATAACTGCTATCAAGCTGACCTTGATTTTTTTGGCCGATATCTAATCTACCCAAATAAGTTCTACGCAGCTAAAGCCTTAGCGTCTTTATTTTAATTGAAATTGTTCGCAATTAAATATAAATAGTAAAACTCTGCATAAGGGAGAAAATTACATTTTGCGAATCTAGATAAACTCTAGATAATATAATTTAATTTCATTTTTGTTTTCATTTTTCTAACTCATTTTTTTCAATCATTCATTTTTTTAACCCGACAGAGCTAAACTGTATAATCGTAAAATTCTACACAATGTGTTAATTTTACCCGGGGAACGTACACCCTTCGGAATTTTTTTTGGATTCGTACTCCTCCCAGTAATAGGTAATTACCAAACTTGTAATATGCGAAAGTAATAAGATGCGCTTTTCAGCCACTCTGGAGAAAAACGACATTAAAAAAATCCACGCACGTTACATGGACCGCGATGCAAGAGTCTTTCAACACCCGGCCAAATGAGGAATTCGACATTATTAATTGAAATTCACTGATATTTACATACATACATAGATTAGCAGTTCGAACTCGAAAGTTCATTGCCTCACTACCCGATTCGGGTAGTGTTTCTAGGTGGATATTTACTACCAATGTGGGCCCACCACACCCACGACGGGCCAACAGCACGCAGGTATTCCTGAACGGTTACCCATCCAAGTACTAACCGCGCCCAGCAATGCTTAACTTCAGTGATCTTACGAGAACTGGTGTTTTCAGCGTGGTATCGCCGTTATCACTGATATTTACCGAAATTTAATTAAATACAACAAAACTCAACAGAATTTTATGTAATTCAACGAAATTAAATTAAATTCAACGGAATCTAATGAAATGCAATTAAATTCATTAAGGTTCAATGGAATTCCAGATAGCACAATAGTTTTCGGTGTAAGGTTCGAAAGCTTACACCGCAAGGTTCAGGCAAGTTTTCCGCAAGTAAGACAATGTCCGCCTTACAACAAACTTGCGAGGCAAACTTGAGGGAAACTTGTATCGTAAGTTTGCGGATAGTTTGCAGGGCAAACTTGAGAAAAACTTGCATCGTAAGTTTGCGGA
>CAKNYM010049889.1:200058-234976 GCA_932195095.1 Andricus curvator
ATATTTGATTATTATGAGGAAGTTTTATAAAAACTAATAACTTACATTTGTTCAACAAGTGATTCTGGTCCTTGCATTTTTCCCACTATCGTTCCCTTTTTAGTGTTCTTCACCCAGCCACAAATTCCCAATTGTTGACAGAGATCTCTGACATATTTTGGAAAATAGCAACCTGTAGAGAATTAAAAAAAAATTGTTAATTTGAAAAGCCACATCTCTCACTAATTTTTACAATTTAATGATTCAGTATCATACTGTTATACTGAATATCTCGGTTTGGAAAATTAAAAAAATGTCATTTTTGATATTTTTAAAGAGAAATGACTCTTTGAAACTTTTACAACAATGGAACCATTTTGAAATCTAAAATCTAAACATTTTTAACATATTAAAAAAATTCTTGAGCTATTTTTAGAAAAATTTGTGTTTCAATATTAATCCTTTCATATTTTATAAGTTATTTATCTGTTTTTTCCACGTTAATTACAACTTTTTTATCCTATTTTTTCTCTGGACGTGTAATTAATCCTTTCATTTCCTCTTCATCTTCCGCTAATACGTATATTAGTTTCTTGTCTAAATTCAACCCTCCCACTCTTTCTTCTCATTTCTTCTTATATATCTGCTACATAACAATCCTCCTTTTATTACATTCTCATCAGAAGGTTTTATTACTTTTTTTAATTTTCTGCCGACCTCTCCCCTCTCCATATCTTCTTTGACCATTTCTGCAATTATGTCTCTCCATATTTTTACATCATATTCGAGATTTCACCCCCCCCCCCCCCCGACGCTTTCTGATTCGTCAACTTTCTCATCGCTTTCTTTATTTTCTTCCTTATAATTTCCCTCTCTTTATCTTCTTTCCTACCTTCTTTTCCTTTTCTTAATTTCTATCACTTTATTGACTCTTTTCCTCCTCTTTTTTCCCTTGTTCACTTACTCCTGTACATGAATGCGAGGTGGAAAAGGCATGAAACAGTTACACTGTAGGAAGAAAGAAGATATTTTGGTACAGGGAAAGAGGTGTAGAATTAGACGTAGTGGAAGTGAACGGAAGGATGATAACAGATTATGAAGAAGTGGACAAAAAAGATAATGAAAACCGGGTGAAGGAAAGGAAAGGAAGTTGGTAGAAAAATGCTGGGAAGAGATAAAGTATGGGTAGAAAAGGAATGCTGAAGTTTCAATATGGGAAGAAGGAAGAAAAATTTTTTGTATGGAAAGAAGTATAAATTAGGGATAGTGGAAATAAAAGAAAGGGAAAAAATTCATTATGAAGAAGTGGACACAAAGAATAATAAAAGCGGGTAAAAGAAAGATGTGAGAAGGTATAGGAGTGAGTTACAACATTTGACATGAAGAGATGAAGGAAGGATTGCCTTAATATTTAAGGAAAAGGTTTGGGGGGAAATCTGGATGAGAGGAAGAGGTTTGGAAGTACATGTGGGAAGGTTACACGAGAGGAAGTGTACAGTTAGATAGGGAAATTCTCCGCCTAGGTATAGGAAAATTGAGGTTTAAATAAAATTAGCAAAGGAGAATAAAACCTTTTGATATGTAGGGAACAGTATACAGAAGGTCAGGATACAAAAAAGGAAGGCATGTTGGTACAAAAATGCCGGGAAGAGACAAATCGGAGATAAAAACGAATGGAAAACTTACAGAATAGGATGAAAGAAGACAAATTTTTTACATAGGAAAATGTATAGAATTAGGAATAGTAGAAATAACATAAAAGAAGAAACTAAATCATGAGGAAGTGGATACAAAGGGTAGGAAAGATGGGAGAAGATAGTAGAGTCGAGTTATAGTTACAACAGTTGGAGTGAAGAGTTAAAGAAGGAGTGAGTGTGTATATATTGGAAAAGAAAGGTCTAGATGAGAATGGATGGAGAAGGATAGCAAGATTTAGACTAAGAAATTAAGTAAGGAACGTATGTATTAGAAGAAGGTGAGAAAAAAGTATGAGGAGATTAAAGATGGGACGAAAATATTTGGAAGTATGTGTGGAAAGGTTGCATGAGCTGTAGTTAGATAGTTCATAAAAGAACATGAGGAGAATTTTAGGCACAGGGAAAAAATCGATGAAAGAATTAGAGGAATTCTCCGCCTAGGAATAGGAAATGTCGGTTTAAAGATGATTGATGGAGGTAGATGAAACTTGTTGATGTGTAGGGGGTAGTATAGGGAAGGTGAGGATACATACAGGACGGGAAAGTTGCATCAGAAATGTTTTTATAGGGAAAGAGGTGTAGAATTAGGAAAGGAAGGAAATAGATTTTGAAAAAGTGGATAGGAAAAAGCGTACAAAGGAATGATGGGAGAAGATAGTGGAGTCATCTACAGCAGTTGGTATGAAGAGATGAAGGAGGGATTGCCCAGATATACAAAAAGAAAGGTTTGGGGGAGAGTAGATAGAAAAGGATAGCAAGATTTAAATTTAAAAATGAAGTAAAGAAGGTTATTGTGAAAAAGGTGAGAAAAGGGAATGTCGAGATTTGGTTGGGAGGAAGAGGTTTGGAAGTATGTGTGGGAAGATTGTACAAGAGGAGGTCTCCTATCCGTTTTGATCCCAGTCTATCCCTCGTCTATTCACGTCAGTATATTTTTTTATTTACAAATAACGCTATACTTGATGATTTAACTTCTGGTACGAGAAGTAAATCAGACTCCGCACTCACAACCCGTTTGACCTTCAAACGGAACATGACCTGCTTCCTCAATCCTCACTTTCGCTGACCTATTGCGATGAGGGTCATCTCGCGAAACTCACCCTGGACCTTTCCGAATACTTCAAACTCGACGGATAGGACCGGTTCATGGCGAAGAGGGTCGCACGCCATCCTCTAAATTCGTCACGACTTTTTCTGTCGTATTACGTCGTTAATTGTAGTGATTAAAATTGCAAAAAAAAATTTTAGTCGCTCGAAGAGTCAGTAAAACCTGTCGTAGTTAAGCTTGATTTGTGTTAACACAACACCTTTGCAACGACACGATTTGCGAACTGATTTTCTTTTGTACGACGTTTCGCATCGCGACGCTTCAATGCCTCAAATAGATTCCCCACTCGCGGTCACAGGGCCATCAGGCCATTGGCGATCGATTGAAGATCGATCTCAAAAATCTTCAAAGTACATCTTCCCTTGAGATTGTTATTCCATTCACTCAATTTCTTTCATTCATTTCTATCGAGGCATTAGCGAATTCGAAGGATACTATTCAAATACTCGATAAATTCCAATTCAAGTTTATTTGGGATTGAAAATAAGTTAAGGTGAATTCTTATTTTTTTTAATTTTATCTATAAATTTTATTATATTCAGGTAAAGAATAAATTATGGAAAAATTTTCTTTCAATGTGAAAGCTTTCAATTTTTGAATATTTCAGTTTTAAGGATTGTGATTATTTTGGATTGAGTAAGATTAATTTTGAACTCGTCAAATTCAATTCAATCAAATTTTTTTATTATTTGGTATCTTTTTCTATGATAGTCTTTTGACGCTTAAAAATCAATTTCGAATAATGGGAACTCTAGAACCTTTGCATTTGAGTACTTCCAAATTGAATTGATATTTAACCTCAAACTTTAAACGACTTTAAAAATTTGGAAGTTGAAAAATTGAGAAAATACATGATTTTCAAATTCAAAGCCTAAGAGTTTGATAAAGTTAGATTTCACATAGGTGTAAGTTGGAAATCCATCGACACAAGGTTTTAAAATTCGAAAGGTTTTCAATTAAAAAATTTCTTATTTAAAAATTCAAACTCTCAACATTTCCAATTTCGAAACTTTTAATCAATTAAAAAATAACTAAAAATAAATGTTGCTCAATCTTTCAATTGCAAATTCTCAGTTACGTAATATTAATTTTGCTATTTTAGTAATAAAACTGAAGTTTAAAGAACTATCTATGGACTTCAAATGACCTTGAGAGGTATAATATAATAGCGGAAAAATTTCATCATAAAAGTTTTGTTTTTGAAAAAGTTTATTATGAATACGAAATCTTAGATCTGCTGTTAATTCTGATGTCTGACTGGCAAACGTACTTATAATGTGTCTGACTATGCGAAACTTGTTCTACTTCCTGGATTTCATTATACCTATATAGCGTATCATCTGGATCTCATGATGAATCTAAAATTCCATAACCTGGTAAAATTGGTAAAATCTGGTTGATAAATTTAAATTTCTCAATTTTGTACGCATTTAATTATTATAAATTGTTGCTCGATTATGAAAAGCAGCTTAAGTTTTTAAATTGTTAAATTCTAAAAGCCTCAAAGTTTTATCTTTATTATTCTATTTAAAATTGTTCACTCTCTTACACTTTCAAGTTACAATTATTATTCTATTATTAACATTCAATTTTGAAATTGTTGCAATTTACACAACAATTCAAATTTAATTTCAAAATAATTACATAAAAATGTCTGCATTTTTAATGGTGCGAATTTTAAATTGTTTCACTTTTAATTTCTTTTTTGAAATTTTCATGAAGTTGAATATTTTATGAATGTAGCTTGAATTTTTAAATTGTTAAATTCGAAAAGACTTAAAGTTTAAAACTGTTTATTTTCTATTTAATTCTAAATATTTTTTTAGTTATAAATTTTCAAATTTTGTACTGCTTTTATTTTAAATCATTCACTTGCTTCCGCTTTCAAACTGCAATTATTATTCAATTTTTAACATGTGATTTCGAAATTGTTGCAAATTACACGACAATTTCCATTTAATTTCAAAATAATTACATTAAAATGTCTGCATTTTAAATGGTGCGAATTTAAAATTGTTCCACTTTAAATGTTTTTTTGAAAATTTTCATGAAGTTGAATATTGTATTTCGTATATTTCAAATTTTGCTGTTCCAGTATTGCATCAAAGTTAAAATTCTTGCAGTTTAAAGAGTTGAAAATGTTTAATTATTTTATTTCTTGCACGCTTATCAGTACAAATTGTTTAGTTTTTATGCTTATATTTAAAACTGTTCAGTATACTGAACGCTTTAAAGTTAAAATTCATAAAGTATCTTTATAATTTTTTAGTTTTTACGATATACAATTTTAAATTGTTCCACTTAGAACTCTTTTGATTTAAAAATTTGCATTTTCTTTCGAATTTCAAGTGTTTCACTTTATTCAATATTTGAGGGTTGATAAATATAAGTTTCTCAATTTTGTACGCGTTTAATTATTATAAATTGTTGTTTGAAATCGTTTATTATCTATTTAATTTTTGATATGTTTTTAGTAATGAATTTTGAAATTTTGTACTGATTCTATTTAAAATTGGTGACTTTCTTGCGCTTTCAAACTACAATTATTATTCTATTTTGAACATTTAATTATGAAATTATATCAATTTACATGATGATTTAAATTTAATTTAAAAATAATTTATATTAAAATATCTGCATTTTCAATTGTCTGAATTTTTTGAAAATATTTGAAAATTTTCATGAAGTTCAAAACAGCATTTCGTATATTCCAAATTTTTCTGTTCCTATTGCATTAATATTAACATTCTTTCACTTTTAAGAGTTTAAAATGTTTAATTATTCAATTGCATGCACGCTTATCATTCTAAATTGTTTTTATGCTTATATTTAAAGGAAGTTCTAATCGCTGTAAAGTTAAAATTTATCAAGTATCTTTTTATTTTTGTAGTTTTTACGACAGTACATTTTAAATTTGCAGCAAAAAAATTGGAAATTTTAAACTCAAATAAATTAAAAGTTTTGAATTAATAATATTGTTTAATTCAAAATTATTCCAGATTATAATTATTGAAAATTTCATACCCCGTTTATATAGAATTGTTTATTCTTCAAGGCCTTTAAAATTGCAAAATTTCAAATTAAACTTATTTAATTTTACATAATAGAATGTTTTCATTTTTTGTACGAGTCTCTAAACTCTATAAGTATTAAATGTTTCTAATTTGAAACTGTATTTAGAACAATTATCAATCATAAAATTCTCCAACCTGGGAAGATTTCAATTTCAAAATAAATTAAATTTGGAACCCTCCAGGTTTAAAATTGTTCTTTTTCGAAAATTTCAAAATTTTCACTATTAAAAATGCATTTCTTATTTTCAATTTGAAATGCTCTACGTTTGTGCAAAAGTTTTCAATTTTCAAGATTTACATTTGTATCGTAAATCCCCATACTCGCGATTCTCACCCACTTTCCTCAATTCTATGATTAATTCCAATTGAGTTTAATATCCCCTCAGAGAAGAAGTTCAAGAGCACAACCTTGTCCCATCTTCTGAGTTCGTTTCTCCCAACCCTCTACACAGATTCTTCGTCCTAGATATGAAAATAGAAAATTCCCTCTTTCGAATAATCCTCATTCCTAAATTTGACAAAATCACCTGGACCACTTTTGGCCTCAATCGTCCGTCTAGCCATTATATAAATATTAAATGTAGGCCAGGAGGGCAGCCGGTCGGCATAGGTAGAACTAAGCACTTCCCATCGAGCTGACCGCCATTGTTCCGTCATTATTCCAGTTAATTAATTATTAGTATGCGATGACGTAATAATTGCCATACAAGAGGACTAACTGCGGGGTGTACAGGATGCGGGGGAGAAGGTTAGGCCAATTCAAAATGATCTGCTTATCGCATGTAACCTATTGTCGCAACTATTCAAGGTCTCTTCGTTTGCTCTGATTATACCAAGTCTGGGGAATTTTAGCCCTTCGATGTAATCAATATTTTATGACAAATTGTATCAAAATGGAGTCTCAGTGAGGCTGTTCTTTGGGTTGAAAACAATAAAACCATTTTTTTCTTATATAAAAAGTCGAAATCGCTTTTCTCTTCTGGCCTAACTCTGGCTTCATTTTGAGAAATTGTGGTGGATTTTTAATTTCAGTTCATCAAGGAAAAAATCTTATTCTTATGGACCTCGTAAAATTAAAGGAAGAAACCTCTGTAAATCATACAAAAATTTGTTTAAGCCTCAGGAAACTTTCTCACTCTCAAAATGTACCTACAAAATAGGAAGACTTCTTAAACTAAAATTTTCATACCCTGAATTTTAATCCTTGGACCCATTTACATTTTTTTAGGTACATTTTAAGTGCAAGAAATTTTTCTAAGGCTTAAATAAATTTTTTTATGATTAAAAGGTTTTTAGATAAGAGAGAAAAGCTAAAAGGATTCTTGGGATAATTTCCTGTAAAAACAAATGACAATTTTGAACCTATCAGAAATTAGATTTTTTCGTAGCTTTTATAGTACATCAAATTTTCAGAAATTTGCATGAATTTTTGTTTCATTTTATATAGGAGAAAATCTCATTTTCCGGACCTCATAAAACTAAAATAAAAAACCTATGAAAATTGCACAAAAATTTGTTTAAGCCTCAGAAAACTTTCTCCCGCTCAAAATATACCTAAAAAAAATTAGGATGACTTTAAAAATTAAAATTCAGGGTACGAGCATTTTAATTTAAGAAGTATTCCCAATTTGTAGGTGCATTTTGAGTGTGAGACAGTTTTCTGAAGCTTAAACAAATTTTTGTATGATTTCCAGAGGTTCTTCATTTTAGTTTTATGAAGTGCGTAAGAATTATATTTTTTCCTAAATAAACTAAAATAAAAATTCTCTGATAGGTTCAAAATTGCCATTTGTTGTTACAGGAAATTATCCTAAGAAGCTTTTTAGCTTTCCTCTGACTTGTCACTAGAGCGATCAAGTATATCTTCCATTAAGGGCATTCAAGTAATTGTTTCTTCATAAATAATTAGAATATTTCTGTACAAAAAAATAAAAAGATTTTTATTTTATTTTTTCAGAGATCATGCACAGCCGGTCAATTCTCAAAATTTTTTTAACAAATTTTAATCACGCAAAAATATTGGTAATTTATTTAATTTATGCAGTTAAAGGCAGTAAGTAATTAAAATAATATAATAAAGTTAAAATATCACACACAAATTATTTGTAACTTTGAATTTTTCAGAATGTGACCAAATAGTTCTTTGGATTTAGTTAATGAATTATTGTCTAAATTTCCACGACCATTATATGTGTTGAATTTTAAAATACACCATCATCGTTTTCGAGGTGGAAAAAAATGTCGCACAGATTAAAAATGTAACTTGATTAACAATTTTTTAAAATTTTCGTTTTATTACTTTTTATTTAAAAATGCAGATAATCAATTTTCAAAATTATTGTGCATAGTAAAAAAACTATAAAAAATCAAACCGCAGTATTTTCTAATTAATTGGAAAGCTTCTTTCTGTTTTAGAGTTTCCAAATTTGGATAAATTTCTTTAAAAGGCCTAAATTATAGTAAATTAAATTAGAAAAAGCCTCCCAAAAACAAAAAACCATTTAAGAAAGTTCCCTCCAAAGTTTCCATATCTTACAATATTTAAAAGCCTCTCAACATTGCAATGAATAATACAAATTTATGCAGTTGAAAATGAATATAATCTAATAATAAAAAACTAATAAAAGTGGAGGCTCAGGTTTAAAAAAAGTCGCAATTGTAGGTTGTTAACATCATCAGATTTATTTGTACGAATGCAATTGGGTGAACCGAGTCACTTGCGCATTATATGAAACTGATTCTCGAAAATGACACAACATATTATAATATTTTTCTATATATTTAATTAATTATATATAATTAGATAGCTATATATACAGGAATATAAATATTGGATTACAGTTTATTGGTGTCATTCATTCTTTTCTCAAACACTCTCAGACACACGTCTATTTTCACTGGAGGCATTGTTATAAACAATGGAAATTTCGATACGCCTTTTATTCAGGCTCACGAAATATATACAATATTTTTACATTATTACATGTGAATAAATATATTTAAGAACAGTTATCAATTAGTTCATCGGGATTTTTCTAAATTTCATTCGTATTCTCGTTCACAGCCATTCGCAGTGATTTAAAATCGTATACTAGTAGAAATATTCAGGAGACCCAATTCAAGCGATTTTAATTTACTTCAATTTTGTTTCAGAAACAGGATTTTCAAAAAATAAACTGGGAGCATTTAAATATTGAAAATAATTACAAACCATTTTTTCTATTTTATGAAATAATGGCCAGATGTTTTTTTTTAAATTAAAATTATTTGAAGTGGAGTTCCTGGAAATAGCGCGATCTTTTTGTCGTGTCAATACATTTTCTTCCTATTTAAAAGTTACATTGTTTCACTTCATGTTACAAAGTAACTCTGAAATACGACTTGATGGGACAATTTTAGATCAATTTTTTTTAAGCGCCTGAAATTTTTGTCTAGACTAAAGAACTTCAATTGTGAGAGTCTTTCTTTGTAAACTCAGGCGATTAGTTCAAAAATTTCCAATTTCTGTCGATTGAAAAAGATTGCTTCCTTGATTCACTTGGATTGTTTAGATCGGAATTTTATGTCAGTTTGAATTTTTTTGCTAGAAACGTCTAATTTAGTGTTTTGCAAAATTTTGTTTGTTCAATTTTTTATTTCTTCACTTCGGGAACATTTGCCTTGTATGTTAAAATTCTTATTCAAGCATTAGAATTGAAAAAAATTTCCAATTCTGAAGCATTTAAATCTGGAATGTTGCCAGTCTAAACTTGTAGAATCGTTTCAATTTGGAAGCACATATTACATATCATTACATATTATGTTTGGGTACCCATATTTATGGGTCATTACATATTTTATGTTTTTCTTTCAGGTGTATTCAGAATGCATTGAGTTTAGATTAAGTGCTCAATTTAGAATTTTTAGAGTTTTTGCGCGTCTTAATTTTGACATAGCCTCAAATTCAATAAAGAGGACTAATTTACGATTATCCAATTTCAAAGTATCGGAATCGGAATTTTTCAATTTTACGAGCTGTTGCATTTTTAGTTTTCCAGTTTAAATCCTCCAAAAATTATATTCCAGAAGCCGTATGTTGACCACATTATCATTTCTTCTGTAATTCAGATTTGAGCAGAAAATCAGTTTTTTTTTAATTGTATAGGAATATGTGTAACCTTCGCCAAAAACTTTAGCAACATATAAAAAAAGGTGGGAAAGATTAATACTTCGTTCGGGTTATAAAAATAATACTAAAGCTTCTGAATGTATTTAAACATTATTATTGTACATTATTTTTCAGCTTATTATTTTTAAACTTTTTCACTAATTTTTCTTTTCATTTGTTTATTCCTAATTTTACTTTATAATTTGCTATAAGCAACTTTCTTTTGGTCCCAAAAAACCTAAAAATTGTATTTGTTAAAATGCACTTCAGTAAATAAAATTACTATCAAATTTCATTATGAAAAATACACTTTCCGATGATTTATCCAACGAAATGAATGATTAATTAAATTAATCTTGAACACAAGTTCTTCGATTTAAAATTCCTAATAAAAATTAATATATTTTAAAATTCATCCTAGTTGTTCCAGTACCTTCTATTTACTCTATAAACATTACTTTCGAACAACATGAAACTATCGTTCTTAATTTTATCCATAATTTGGATACCATTTAAGAAAATGAAAAAAATTAAAATATTTTTTCGAAATTGAACTAAAACCATTTTTCCCCACTTTTTTTCCTAAATTACAATTATTTATTGTTCACTACTCTCGAGCTTTAGTGCGAATCACTGAATTAAGTATCACCAAGCTCACGTTTTTTTTTCTTCACTCTGGGATACGTTCTCTAATATATTTGAAAAAAATAAAAATAAAATAAAAAATGAAAATATTAGAGAAGACGTCACTGGTATTTTTGGTGTGATTTCTGACTGTAAAATGTAATTAATACTCTGCCGATCGTAAGTGTATTGAGCAGTGGTTATTTCGGCACGACTAGTATGAGTCTTGTCAGCAACACGTGACCTGTTTACAAATTATATCAACAATAATACGCGTTGATTAAATCAGACCACGAGAAAAATTTACATTTGTAACTTGCAGGTACCTTTGCTATCGCCTTTTTATTTCTTTATCTTCCTCCATAATTTTTTTCTTCTGTTAAGGAATATCCTGATTTCCTTGAAGAATCATCGGAGTCACGACGCTGTTTAACAGGGATTCATTTCCAAATTCTTTTTCATTTGCCTCTGTGTGGGTAGAGAAGTTTTTTGATACGACTATCAAATTTTGCCGTCTTGCTTCCTTCTTTGCACGTTTGATCTAAAATCAAAGATTTTTTTCGGATTATTTTAAAATTAGTGAATGAAACTGAATTCTATTTAATTCAATAGGCTTTGCAAGGAAATCAGTGACGTTGAATGCAATTCAATGGAATAAGTGAACTAAAATAAATGTCAGTTCAAATAAATTCAAAATAATTCGAGTGGAATTCAATGAACTTTTATTAAATTCATCGATGTTCAACAGAATTCATCTAAATTCAGTATTATATTTAACGGAATCAAGAGGTATTCGTTAGAATGCAATGGAATTCAACATCATTTAAGGAAATACAATGGAATTTAATAGAATTTAAATAAATTTAGTAAAATTTAATAGCGTTCTTCGAAATATGTCTGTATTCATTTGAATTCAAGGGAAATCGATGGAATTCAGCGAAATTCAAGAGAATAAATTGAAAATGTGCGTAATCCAATTTTAGTAGGCGGAATTCATCAGAATTCATAGGAACTCATTAGAATTCAATGACAAAACGATGTAATTCGTCGAAATTCAAGAAAATGAAATGAAATTGTTGGGAATCTAATGGCACTGGGCGGAATTCATGAGAATTCACAGGAAATCATTAGAATTCAAAAAAATTCAATAGGATTTCTACGGAAATCTATGACGTTGAATAGAATTCAATGGAATAATTCAAAGGAATTCAGTGGCATAATTTGAGAGAACAGAACGAAATTCAAAGTAACTTCAACTGCAATAATTAATACAGAGTACAGTGTAAATTATTATAACTGTATACAATGGAATTGGACTGAATTGAAGTAAACTTACGAGTACAGTGAATTTCAGATGCATATGTAATCTAATGGTATTCAACCAAATTTAAGTACATATATGCATATATGTATGTACCTGGATATTCCGATTATACAATATGTATTTTATATTATGTAATAATGTAGTAGTTAGTATTAATGCAGGATACCTGCATATATGTACCCTGATTAATACATGTATTAATCAGGGTTCAATGGCATTCTTCGTTATTCGAAGATATGTATTCGAATTCAAAGGAATTCGATTAATAATTATCGGAATATAAGACATTTAAGGGAATTTATCGAAATCCAATGCAACAGTAAATGAAATTGATAAGCAGAATTCAATGGCATTCAGTGAAATTCAACGGAATTTTATTAAATTTAAAGGCATTGAACGAAATTCATTGAAATTCTTTGAATTTAAATGGAATTCATCAAAATTCAGTGTTATATATTCAGTAGTATCTGCAGGAATTCAATAAATTGCAACGGAATTCAATGGAATTTAAGAAAATTCAACGGAGTATAAGAAAATTCAGGGAAATTTAATGAAATGCAACAGTATTTGACGAAATTCATCGGGATTAAATGAAATTTGATTGGACTTGAAAAATATTCAAGTAAATTATTTGGAATTTAGTGGAATTAATCGATATTTAGTATCATTAGACAAAATTCTAATCTGAATTCACAGAAACTTATTAGGATTCAAAAAAACTTAAATGAATTTAAAGTAATTTCAATTAAATCAAATTGAATTCCACTAAATTTAGTCAAACTTAACATCATTTTTCGATGTATGTACAGATATTCACTAGAATTCAAGGAAAATTGAAGAAATTTTCCGAAATTCCAGAGAATAAAATGAAATTGTACGGAATTCAATGTCATTCAATGTCATTAATTGGAACTCAATGATATTAATTAGAATTCAATTATATTTACTGAAATTCAATAAAATTAAACGAAATTCAATTCAATTCAACGAACCCATATAAAATGCAAGTAACTTAATTGAGATTTAACCGTATTCAATTATATAAGAATTTTGAAAGTGAATTTTGCTGAAGATCAACTACATGGTAAAATTTGATTAAATTAAATTGAGTGCCGTATTATTGATGATGGGAGAAAATCGGATATCTGAAATACATGAAAATAGAGATCCGGAATCATGATTTTCACAATATATCAAAGAATATTGTTTGTAACTTCTGGAATAAGTAAAATGCAATTAAGTAAAATGTTAATTATAAGGTTCAACATTTCACCCAAGTAACAATTTGATTAAATCTTTCTATGCTGATAACACTATGTTTAGGAATCAAAGATTCTGAATCTCTTACCAATATATATGATATAGGAATTATATAATTTTTCAATTGTATATCCTCTTGTTATGATGATTTTTCATAAAGCGGCAAAACTGAGAAGTTTATTTTCCACTCTCAAGTAGAGTTCGTGAAGAAAAAATGATAAGATTTTGTTTTGAACTTTAGGATTTTAAAGATTCTATCAATCTGCTTTTGCATTACACTCCCGAACAATATTAAAAACATATTTTTCTCACAAAATCATTTGAATCGCGAACTTTTTAATTTTTCGGACGAGCTGTCATTTATGATGCATTATGTTTTATTCCTTTGCTAGGATATCTTGAAAAAAATGATTGCCATTCTATATCCGATTCTTTAGCCATACTTAAGTATAAATGAAGTATAATCTATACTTTAGCTATTACTTACTTACTTCAGCCATACTTCAGCTATACTTTAGCTATACTTTATATCTATACTATTTCAATTTATACTTGAAGTATGCATTTACCATACATTTTTTATTTAGCGGAATTCAATGTAACTGGATATAATTAAAATAAATTCATACACAATTTAATGGTATTTGACGAAATCTACCTATTGACATTCATTAGAATCAACGAAATTGAATCAAACTTTGGTCCATTGTCATTTAATGCAGAATTCAGAGTAATTCCAGAGAATTCAGTCGAGTTTAATAAACTAGTATTCGAAATATTTGAACAGAATACAATTGAGTCAAATTAAGTTCAACAATATTCAAAGATGATTTCTACTAAACTAAATTTAATTCAAGGTGAATTAGACTAATTGGTTTTAAACTAATTTAAACATACCCCGTCCAAATTTTGCTTGGATTCATACTCTTGCCAGTAATAGTTTATTGCCAAACTTTTTATATGCTATAAAGTAACAGATGCGCTTTTCATCCATTCTCGAATAAAACGACTTTTAAAAAATCCACGTACGTAACATGGGCCGCGATGCGAGAATCTTTCAACTCCCACTCGGTAGCGCTTCGAGTTTGTAACCGCATAGTCCCGGCTCGAATCCTGATGCTGGTATTTTTTCCATTTGTTTTCATTCAGATTTTTTTATTGCAGTTAACTATTAAATTTATTTAAATCTAGCCAAAATATTTATTTGTAATGATTTTGTCATATGTAAAAAATTGTTGATTTTTTTCAACCTTTACCACTTTTACTACAAGAAAAGTTTTCTCTATATTATAAAGCCGTTGCCACTAATTCTGTAATTGAGGGTGTTTTTAGAAAAGATAGCACAATATTGCACTAAATATACTAACCTAACAAAAAATGGACCCAGTTTGTATGTATGTTTTTTTGGAAAAGATAGTAAAATATTGTACTAAGAATACGTCTCTAAGAAAAAAACATAAACCATATGTGCCACATCACCCCCTGTCCCATATTACTCCGTGTTCCACATTACCCCGTGAGCTAAATTATACCGGGTTCCTTATTACCCCAAATTACTACCCTTATCAAAAACATAAACCCGATGTACCACATACTTTATGTGCCACATTACCGCATGTGCCATATTACCTCATATGCTATATTGCCTAATGTGACATATTGCCCTATGTGCCATATTGTCCCATATGCCATATTACAATATTGTACCAAACACAGACCCACATTTTTTATGACGAAGTTTCTACATGTACGAAAAAATCCTGCTATTCGTACCGAAATTTCGGTGCAAATAGCCCCTTCCCCTTCCCCTGGAATTAGTACCGTAAAAATCTAGCTATTCGTACCAAAATTTCGGTACACGTGGCCATGGCCTTTTTATATTATATGTTTATGGAAAAGATGATACTTATTGTATCTACTAACCTAACTAAAAAAATAAACCTAAATTTTTGTAAACTTTCGTTTATTTACCTGAAACGGGGGTGGACGCGTGCAAGGGTCGCGGCCCCATACTTTCCATAGAAGAATCTCATTTTTCTACATAAAATTGAACGTTTATATTTTAGTTACCTTTTTCATATGAGATAAAAATAAAATATATGTAAAGGGCATAATATAAGAATAAAATCAATATTCAAATATAAAGAGATGGAAATAGTGAAATAAAACGATATAAAGATAGAATATAAATAAAATTTTTTTTCTATTATTATCATATTATTTGTTTGAAAAATTGGTTAAAAATCAATATTTCAGCTTGATTTAATTTAATTAATAACCAATTGCAATACAATAAAATTGGCAAAATATTCCGGCACTAGGAATCGAGCCCAGCTTTTTCGGTTACAATCTCGGAGCGTTACCGCCTGATCTAACCAGTAGTTGATAGACTCTCACATCGCGGACCACTTAACGTGCGCGGATTTTTTCAAGCCGTGTTTGCCGACAATGGCTAGGAAACGCATCTTATTACTTTAATACATTACAAGGTGGGAATGTATACCATTAAGCCATTTCCCTTTCAGGGTAGGCGTGACACTACCCGATTCGGGTAGTGTTTCTAGGTGGATAGTTTCTTGTAGTAAATAACTACCACAAGTGTGGGCTCACCACACCCACGAGTACTAACCGCGCCCAACGCTGCTTAACTTCAGTGATCTGACGAGAACTGGTTTTTTCAGCGTGGTATGGCTGTTGTATTTAATTTATATTTAAATTAAGTAAATTCATTAGTGAATTAGTAAATTAATTATAATTAATAATAGTAAATTAATTAAACCTATTACTGGCAGGAGTACGAATCCAAACAAAATTCTCAAAATTTACGACATTTTCTCAAATTCAAGACAGAACCCTAACGTTTTAGGGTTGCAAAATGTATTAGAAATATCTCAACAGTCACTGATTTTTAGTTAAATAATAATTATTTGTGGTTTGAAAAAAAATAAATTCGAATTTCGAATATGTGTACTTTACCTTGAATAGGAGTCGAAGATAATGACAGGGGAAGACGACGCACTTGCCCTTGTCTTCTTCAGCGTCGATATAGACACCCCTCACAAGAATTGAATTACTGCAATTCAGGAGGACGAGGAAGATGAAGCACCCAATATGAGTGATCCAGCAGGACATTTCATGATTTTCAGGAATTAACCATATGTCAAGAAGATTCCAAATTCCTCGCCATACATTCACAGTTGCTAGAAAACTCAGCAAGATGAACGCATCTGCCAATATGAGCTTCGGAAGACCAAAAAGCTTCGCACAGGTATAACGCATTACAGGTTGCAGCAAAAATGAAATCGACACTAGTGCGTACCCAATTATCTGCAATTCAAATGATTTATCTTTTTATTTTTTTTAAACAATTCTATTCCATTCGATAAACCCAATTCCAATAAATTAACAGTAAGGGGCGGTTCAAAAAATAAGTAACGCCTGAAGGGGAGAGGATCATCTCTAGTCAAAATTTTCAGAGAAAAATGTTACGTATTTTTTAACGGCCCCTAACTGAGCTTTTGGATTCAAGAACTCACCTGACGCTCGAAAACGGTAAAAGCGTTGGACCCCGGGCCCGGGTCTCAATAAATGGAAATTTTCAAATTCGCAAAATTAATTTTTTTTAAATATAAGCTTATATAGAATGCCAAGACGGAACTTTTTTCTATTTACATTTTTTTGTCCGATAATTAGTTTTTATAATAAGAAAACTGATCAAAATGAAAAACTGAAAAAATGTTCCCGAAAATGAATAAGTGATTAAAACATAAATCGTCATAACTCAGCTTAATATTATTGAAACTGTTTGCAATTTAGTACGCATACAAAGTATACTCTAGAAGTGTCTATAAAAGAATAAAAAAGCTGAAAATTATCTCCTATTTAATAATATTCAGTTACAAATTCTAAATAGTTTCTAAAATAGTCCGCAACGATTGCCCAACTTTCAACTAAATATAAAACAACTTTCTCGCTAGAAGTTGTTTCAAATTTGAAGTTCGCTCGACACTTTTTGTCGTCGGAACTAGAAAAACGCGATTGCAGACCGACCTTAATTTGCGATTGAATATTATTGAAAAAAAGGTAATTTGCAACTTTTTTATTGTTTTGTAGGCATCCTAGAGTACACTTCATATTTTCACCAAATTTCAAATAGTTTCAATAATATTTGACCGAATTATGACGATTTATATTTTAATCACTTATTATTGATTTTCGGGAAAATTGTTCAGTTAACAATTTTTATTATTAAAACTGATAATCGGAAAAAATGTTGATATAAAAAAGTTCCGTCTTGTTATTCTATAGAAGTTTATATTGAAAAAAAAATTAATTTTGAAAATTTGAAAATTTCCATTTATCGAGACCAGGGGGCCAACGCTTTTAACGTTTTCGAGCGTCGAAAATTAAATTTAAATAAATTAAATAAATTAATTGAATATAAATTAAATCTAAGTTCTCAATTTATAATATCAAATATAATCAAATGTCCAGTGTAAGGTAACTTTAAAAATAATTTTGTTTCAACCGAACCCTAGTTCTTAGTAAAAACAAAACACAATGTTCAGACACTGCCAAAAACATAATTTGAGAATTATTTAAACAATTATGAATAGTGAAATTGCAGCTTTTGAAATTCGCAAAAAAATATATTGAAAAATTGAAAAGTTCAAAATTCCGACCGTTTTTCTAAAAATCAAAAATTATACATTTTTTTCCGTATAAACTCCAAAAGCAAAGTTCTATCTTTTGAAGAGTTATACAAATAGTTCCTCTTCCATTTCTCGATATTTTACACCAGAAATTTTTTTTTAAATGTATACATATGTTATATACATATTTTTGTAAATACTCAAAAAACGGTGGAAAATATTGAAAAATGAAACGAACACTTTTTGTATAACTCTTCGAAAGGAATAACTTTGCTTTTGGACTGTTTTCCGTATCTCACATGTTTAATCAAAATTATTTTTTCAAAAAAGCCGTCTCCATTTTGTTAATTTTCAATTCTTTGATAGTTGATATAGTTATATATTATACGAAAAATGAACCCCCATCAGAATGAAAAACAAAAAGTTCATTATGTTACATAATTATTTCGGAAAATACCGGATTTTTAAAAAATGCTCTAGTTTTTTTTTAAAATTTGTAAGTGCAAAGTATCGAAAAATGGAAGAGGTACTTTTTGTAGAAGTCTTGAAAAAAATTAATTTTGCTGTTGGACTTTTTCCCGTGTCTCGCATATTTAAAAAAAACCCAACATTTTTTATTTTCAATTTTCAACGTTGAATTATAATATTTTTAAATTTTATAATATTTTGTTGTGGATTTTGAAGCAATGGAATACCCTCACTAGGATCGAAACGAAAAAGTTAATTATATTTATTATTTTGAACAATACCGGATTTTTTTTGAAGTGCCTGTTTTTTCAAAAGCGTGAACACCAAAAATGATAGCCTTCCTTTGTATCTGGGATACCTTACAAATATTTTTTAATAAAAAGCAAAATCCATTTTTAATTTCAAAAAATCGAAATACTCTTTTTTTCTTGAAAAACTAGATTTTTTTATTTCAAGAAGTAAATATTCGTTCTTCACTGTTTATACCAAAGAAAAAACTGGAATAGATAAATATTATTATTCAAATTGCCTAGAGACATTTTTTTATTAATAAAATGTTATCAGCTTATCATAAAAAATGTTTAGTGTTCAAAAACATGAGGGTGGTTCTTATTTATACCTATAGTGGAATTTTTAAAAGAATTTATCTGCTCTGACCCCTCCAGTTTTGTTCGAATGCCCCCAAAAAAATCTCAAAATTTAAGCGAAATCGTTTAATATTAAGGGGTCGCACACAGACCATGAAGTTTCCCATTAATTTAACATGGGAAAAAGTCAGCTTTTTGTAAATCCAATAATTAAACGCGATAATATGTGACAAATAATTCTTTATTTCAGTATATTTTTTAGAATTCTTCGGAGAATAAGACTCAATCATAAATTTTAAGAGTATGGGTTCCCAAACAAAACCCCATCAGTGACAAATTAAAATTTTACGTAATATTGTGGTTTATTAACGCTTTTTGAACGTTTTTTCATAAATAATCATTAATCGGTAATTTAAGAATATTCAGTCATTTTTTAACTAATTTTTCATTATTCCAATTTGTTTAAACTTTAAACATTTGTTTTTTTTTCAGGTATGTCGCGAAATGAACGTATTTTCTAGACGGTATGAGTTCTTTAATTTCTTTAATTTTTGATATTCTTAAGTTTATTTATTTTGTTCAAATATAATATAATATAAATATAATTGTAAAATTATGTAAACAAGTTATGTTATTGTTACAACTGATTAAAGGACTCATAACGTTTATAAAATACGTTCATTTCATGCCTTACCTGAAAAAAAATTAAAATTGCTTAAACAATTGAAAATTAGTTAACAGTTGGCTGCGTATTCTTAAATGGCCGATTAGTGATTATTTATGAGAAAAAAAATATTTAAAGAGCTTTAATAAACAGAATATTCGCCCTCAAAATTTATGATTGATTCTTATTCTCTGATGAATTCTGAACAACATACTGAAATACGGATTTATTTGCAACATCATCGCGTTTAAATATTAGAATCACAAAAAGCTGTCTTTTTCCCATGTTAAATCAATGGGAAACATTATGGTCTTTGCGTGACCCCTAAATATTAACCGATTTCGCTCAAATTTAGAGATATCTTTTTTGACATTTGAACAAAACTGGGGGACGAGAGCAAAGAAATTCGAAAAGTGAAAAATAAGGGCCACCCTAATGAGTATATTCCTAGCTTTTTTCTTAAAATAATTATATCGAGAAAAAGACATTTATAATGAAATCAAAAACGCAATTTTTCAAAGGAACAGTTTTGATGTCTTATTTTTTTCATATCTCGCTTCGTTTTCGAGAAAAATTGAGTATGTGTTTCGATATTTTGAAGATACGAAATGAAGAGAAACATTCTTACTGAAGAATTATTGGTTGAAGTCATTTCAACGGAACCGTGTATCTCTTTAGAGGGAACAACCTTTGCTTTTATATTTTTTTCTACCTTAAAGCGTCTTAAATTTAAATGTGGATTTTGTTCAAGTGGGAAGCATTTTTCAACTTTTAAACTTTGAAGTTAAAATTTGTAAATCTTTGTTACTTATAAAATGTTAAGAAAGAACTCCGCACCATTCACAGTAGAAAAAGATCACGGTAGATTTTTTTTTGAATTTTTTTCATCTTCTGTTTAATGAAAGTAGAACAAATAAAAACAAACAAGGCTTTTTGGTACAGGGGTCCCTTAATCCTGGACTTTGTTATTATTATTCTCAGAGTTTTGATCTTAAAAACTGGAAGGTAAGTATTTTCGGAAAGTCGATACCTTTCGTAATTTAATAACTTGTATTTGTAATTTTATAAATTTAGATGATTTTGGAATTAAATAAAAAATTTAAGTTATGATACATTTTAATCCAAGATAATAATCTTTGGAGAAAAATAGACAAGTCATTCATCTAAAAATAATTGGAATGAATCTTGCCTGAGAATTGACTCATGAAGCACTTATTCAGAACATAAAGAATAAATTATTCTCCCTCTTCAGAATTAACTATAGTGTTGGTCAAATAATAGTCTAAATATGTAACTAGATTCTTAAAATTGCTCTATTAATAAATGGCTCCTTATTTTGTAATCGCTTCTACGTAAACCAATCTGTAAGATACGAGTGACATCGCAAATTGTAAAATTACACATAAATTATTTTATACTCAGTGTCACAGCGTCATTACAATTTGATTTCTTAGATTTTTCCCTATACTGAGAATCTTTTGAATTTGCCCCGTGTGACTAACTTTAAACGTGATTCTGATCCTGTATCTAAATGTCTGAATGAAATAATATAAGGAAATTAGGGGCCATCCAAAAATTATGTAACAACTTTTTTTGGGGAGGAGGAGGGTGTAAATCGACACTGTTTCGTAATATTTTGAACAAATCATACTTATAGGAAATCGATGTGTCTAAAATTATAGTATAACGCAAAGTTTATACTTTTTTGCCTATTCACATGTTTGCTGTTTCCCCCTTTTTTAAAGACTTCCTCTTTTTCTTTTGTTTTCAAGAAACATACTCCTTTTCCCGTTTTTTTTATTAAATGCGACAAACTCTCTACTATTAGTGAATTTTCCGTGAGACTAACACTTTTCTAGCTTTTTCAAAGCTAACGTTACGGAAAATGCCGTAATACTAGTCAGTCCCTAAATGCCAACTAAGGAATAGAACCCAACATGAAAATCCAACCATTTTTAGTTGCAATGATTTCTTTTTGGTTGAAAAGTCGACCATTATATTTTAGGTTCATAATTCATCTATTTTTTTAGAAAATTCTACTATTTGGTTCAAAATTTAATTACATGTTTTGTTGAAAATTCTACTATTTCGTTAAAAACTCATCTCTTTTGTTGAAAAATCAACTGTTTTTTTAGCATTCGTCTTTTTGGATAGGATATTCGTTCTTTTGGATTGAAAATCCATCTTTCTTGGTTGAAAAATAATTTGTATTGTTGAAAAGTCAATTGTCTTCTGAAAAATTCGCCTTTCTTGGTTGAAAATTAATCTTTCTTGTTTGAAATTCAACTAACATAAAATGCAACAGTTTTTGGTTCAATTTTATTATTTTTGTTAAAAAATCAACTTTTCAGGTCGAAAATTCAACTGTCTTCTAAAAAATAAGTCTTTTTGACTTGGAAATGCAATTGTTTTTGGCCAAAGTTTAATCTTTTTTGTTTGATAATTCAAACATTTGGTTAAAAACGAGAACTGTTACGTTGAAAATTCATCTTTTCAGGGTTACAAATTAACTTTTTTCTTTAACATTTGACTTTTTATCTTGAAAACTGAACCTTTTTGTTTAAAAATTGAAAATGTATCTTATTTGGTAAGAAATTGACCCGCCGGATGCAATAACGAGTCCGACGCTCGAAAACGCGTAAAAGTATTGTCCGATCGTCTCAAAAAATGAAAATTTTCAAAGTCGAAAAATCAATTTTTTGAAAATGTAGAACTGTAGAGAATAAGGAAATGAAACTTTTTCCCATTAGAATTTTTTTCGTTAAACGTTTATTTTTAGTAATAAAAACGAAGTATTGAAAAAAAAGTTTCTCCCTGATTTAATTAAGTTTTAAAACTTAAATCGTTCTAACTCGGCCAAATATTATTGAAATGAGTTCATATTTGCAGGACATATTCAAAATACACTACCGATGCCTAGGAAATAATGAAATAGTTAACAATCGCTTATTGTTTAATAATTTTTAATTGCAAAATGAGGTCAATCGATAATTGTGGTTTCTTGGTTCGCCGGTAAAAAGTATCAGGGTAACTTCGACTTTCATACAACTTCCAGTGAGTGATTTGTTCAGCAATGTTGAATAAAGTTTTTTGGAAAATCTCATATCGAATCGTTTAAAATTTACTGAGATATTCAGATTTGGAAAAAGTACTCGACGTCTGCCCGCGCTGACTGAACTTCGAAAACGCTGTCTGACAGAGCAGTCTTCGCGATGCATTAGCTAACAGCGCGGGCAGACGTCGAGTACTTTTTCCAAATCTGAATATCTCAGTAAATTTTAAACAATTCGATATGAGATTTTCCAAAAAACTTCATTCAACATTGCTGAACAAATCACTCACTGAAAGTTGTTTGAAAGTCGAAGTTACCTAGATACTTTTTACCGGCGAAACCAAGAAAACACAATTATCCATTGACCTCATTTTACAATTAAATATTATTAAACAATAAGCGATTGATAACTTTTTCATGATTTCCTAGGCATCGCTAGAGTATTTTGAATACGTTCTACAAATATTAACTCATTTCAATAATATTTGGCCGAGTGAAAACGATTTAAGTTTTAAAACTTAATTAAATCAGGGAGAAACTTTTGTTCAATATTTTGTTTTTATTATTAAAAATAAACGTTTGGCAAAAAAAATTCTAAGAGGAAAAAGTTTCACTTCCTTATTATCTAGAATTCTACGTTTTAAAAAAATTGATTTTTCGATTTTGAAAATTTTCTTTCTTTCAGACGATCGGACAATACTTTTACGCGTTTTCGAGAGTCGGACTGGTTTTTGCATCCGGCGGGTCAATTAATCTTTTTTGGTTGAAAAATCAACTATTTTTTTGAAAATGCAATATATTTTGACTTGAAATCTTATAGAAAAGTAAGGCGTTTCATACTAAACTACTCAATATAAAAGAATTGATTCTCCTTTTGTTCTCCTATTTTCGTGAAAATGACCCCATTTTCGTGAAAATGACCCTATTTCTCCTGTTTTTAGAGCATGTGTATATAACGTTAAAGTTGAGTATAATTACAATAATAATATAATATAATAAATGAAGAATAATACTAATAATATAATATAATTACTTTAATATGGTATAAATAGATTAGTTTTTTCCATTATTCTTCAAAAAACATCCATTAAGAAAAACTTTTTGCAAAAATTTTGAAATTACTAACTCAAAATTTTTTAAGTTTATCGTTAAAAATATATAAAGTTGAGTGATTTGATAAAAGATTTAGAAAATATTTTATAACCTCATTTTATTACATTTTATTAGCGTTTATTATGATCGCTACTATTCTTTAAAATGTTTAGTCTATTTCAGATCACGTTTAACTATTAGTCGAAAAATCTAGAAAAAAATCATAAAAAAATCTAAATTTATATACAGTAAATAGCACTATCTACTAAATTCAACCGTGGAAAAAAATGGTAAAATAAATGTCAGAAGCATAAAAAATATTAGATAATTGGAAACATGTACTAGTCATTTAAAAAATGGTAAAAAATTAAGTTTCATAGGATATTTTTCTACTAGATGACAGAGCTTTTTATACGTTTCAATTTTCAGGATGATCCCTTAGCTCCTGAAATTTCTTTCTGAAAACTTACAATTACTTTTGGCACTTCTTAGAGAACTTTAAAATTGGATTTTTAGAACGGTTTTCCCAAAAAAATTATTTTTGTAATTAAAATTATATTAAAGTACTTACAAGAGAGCCTATTGAAGATTGTTCTTTTTCCCCTGGAAAAAGATAAATATCGAAGAGGACCCAAACCCCTCTCCATACAAAAACCACAAGTGTCCCAACGATTCCAACACTAAAGGCACAATCCAATATATACAAAGACCAATCTTTCGAATTCTGAAACGATAAAATACAATTATTACTTCATTAAATTTGAAAATTTCATTTTTTAGGGTTTCATATTAGTAACTTTTTAATGAGAAACATTTCAAATTTCATTTAACAGTTATGAATTCTTCGATAAACATGACTCAGTTTCACGTTAGATTTCAAAATTGTTTAGTTTGAATTTCTTGGATTTGAAATATAAATTTGTCAAGGCTTGTTATTTGCAAATTAAAAAGCGTTTGTATACCAAAAACTTAAAAATGTGACAATTTTAATTCTCAGGGCCTGTAATTTGAAATTTTGAAATTTTAAATCTTTCACTCAAATTTTTCTGAATACCAATTTTTAATTTGTTTAAATTGGATGGCTTTGACTTCCCAATTTTAAATCATACACGATATTCGAATGACTCAATCTTAAAATTGTTTAGTATTGAAGATTTAAAATAAAAAATTACTTAGTATAATTTTAACATCTTGAATTCTAAATCATTCATTTTGACATGTTAGAATTGAATAGTTTTCAGTTTGGATATTTCTTGAATTTCAAATACAATTTTATAAGGCTTCTGATATAAATTTGATTTAAATGAGAGTTTTTAATTGTTTATTTCTAAGAGCTTCAAGAGGACGTTCTATCCTAAAATTTGTAAATTAAAATTTGGAAAGTTTCTATAAATACAAATTGTTTGATTTTAAAAGCTTTCCAATTAAAGTTATTGAAATTTAAACGCCTAATTTTTAAATTATCAAATTTGTAATGTTTCAATTCTGATTAATAATAATATTAATATAAAAAGGTTTAATTTTGAATGCTTTAATTAAAGAGTTATTTTTTATATTAAACCGTTTCAATTCAACATTTTACAATTTGAAATTGTCTAAGCTTGAAGGCCTTAAATTTTAAATTACTTCATTTTCTTCTTCCCTTGGAATATGGAAGTGTTTAAGGCTTATCGTTCGATCACCGAAGTGAAGCAGCGCTTGGGTCGGTGACACTCGGGTGGGTGCCGTCGTATTAGATGGAGTGTATTTATCATCGAAATAATAATAATAATTATAAAATATTTCATTACTAAATTCCGCATGTTTCACATGCTTTAATTGAAAATACTTCAATTAAAAGTTGTATAGCTTTAAATATGCCCAACTTTTTTAATTTTACTTTTAAGGCTTTCATTTTCAAATTGATAACATTATCAAAATTATTTAGTTTTCACAGTTACAAACTGAAATTTTTCAACATCAAATGTTTGTGCAATAAAATATAAATTAAAATAGGGGGAGCAATAATGCAATTAATTATCTAGTTTAGTTTAAAGCTTTGAAAATAGATGAAAATTCACTATGAGAAGATTGCGTTTTATTCTAAGCGTACATTTAATAATCGACAATACAAACACAATTATCAGTCATCTTAATTTAGCTCTGAAAAGTTAACAACTTATCATGAAGGAAACAGGTGATTTACAATTTCTTACGGAAATGTAAACTTTTCCTTCTTATAAACTTTGATAAAAGTATTAGTTTGATTTGTGATGATATCTTCAAAGTTAGAATATCATGCAAAGATAATTTCAATTATTACTTTCAATAAACATTAACATTAATAAAATTGTTACAATCAAGTTCGTTCAAAGTTTGTTCGAGAAAGTTTAATCGTGACTTAAGTATCCTATCTTGTAAAACAAATGAAGAAAATTTCCTTAAGAAATTCTACTAATGACGTCCATTTCTGAAAAATTTCCTTCTTCAAACCAATTTTTCTTGAAAAGAAATTTTAAAAAAAATTATAAACAAAATATTCTTACAATGAATCGTTATTTTCAAAAATGATTAAAACTTAATTTTCCTGTTTTAAGAAAGGAGTATCAATATTAATATAATACGACTTTTTCATTTCATCCCGCATAATTTAACATGACACTTATTAGTATGGAAGATTACATGAATTCTTAATCAACAAATGTAATGTCATTGTCGCCTAATGATTAACGATTGGGGGATATTATTCACAAATCGGCACTTATATCAATCTTAAAAACGACATATTTCCTTCATTTTTAATGTTAATTTTTCAACATTTATGGAATTAAAAAACAATTTATTTTTTATTATGAATTTTAAGTTATGTTTTTCTTGCGGCAAAGGTCAACAAATTAATTTTTATCTATCTTTTATTTTTTAAAGTTTAATTGTAGAAGTGTCTTCAAGCGAATAATAAAAAATTAAGACGCGAAGTCGTAATTATTAGTATCGAATTCATTAAAATAAAATAGTCCTTACACGTTTGTTGCACGTGCAAGAACAATTTCTATTATTAGGTGAGTCAGGAGGAGAATTTATAATTCTCAGGTTTAAGTGCATGTAGGTGTCCTACAGATTATATCAAGTTTAATGGTTGAGTCGAATATTCCTTTTCTAATTTAAGGAATAACAACAGCTATTGAAAAAAAAATCCATCCACTAATTTGCTTATTTGTTTATATTAGTATTATAATTAAACTATGAATACAAACAATAAAAGAAAAATATCTTAAGACCCCCAATTTTCCTGGACGAGTACAGCATAGCCTTTTGTCAATAGATATGGGAATAAATAAATAAGTTAGAATCAAATTGATTACAGTTATAACGTTTGCTTCTTAATTCAGTATTTTATTTGTTTAGAAAGAATATTATGTTCACTTGGCCCAGGTTATACTAATTACACATGTCGAATGACGAAATAATTTCTTGAGTGATTTTCGTTGTTTCGTGTGCCTCAAAAACACTGAATATTTCAAATATTTTTAAATCAGATGTAATATCTTGATATCAACAATTACTTAATTTTCTTATCAATTTAATGTCCACCATATTCAGATATTCTCTTTATAACTTGGAAGAGTTTACATTTTTCTTCTTTTTATTTACATAGTTTTTTAATTAATTTCTTTAATTTTTGAGAATTTCATTTTTCGTAGGTTTTTAACTCGAAAGCATTTCAACAGTTCCGTGATATTTAATTTTAAAATATTCAAAGTTTGTGGCAATCGAATTGATATGCCTACGCTATTTTTGAAGTTTGATATCCCTAATTTCAAATTGTTTTTCACGAACTTTTGCATGCTTTGAATTTGAAAGCCTTTATCTGTATATTTTCAAATCAGATTAAAAATTGGACAATATTGAAATTGATAGCTATGCCTCGAATTTACATTTTAATTTTGATAACTTTGATATGAAAATCTTCAAAGTAGAATATCTTTAATATAAAAGAATTATAATTTTTCTGGATTCCATTATACAATTTTTGATTAAATCTAACTTGAAATGTAATCATTTATTTTAAATTATTTAAAAGGTTTTAATTACCTAATTTTAGATTTCTTAAATAATACCTAAACAAATTTGGACTTTGACATACTAAAAGCAATCAAATTTAATTTGTCTCTTATTTTGGAAGCATTAAATATGGTTTTTGGAATTGTTTTTGGAATATTGTATCATATTATACATCTATTTAATTATATATTATATTTTAAATGTTGACAATTTTTCTGTTATTCGTGGAAAATTTATTTATAAAAAGGACAAACATCAGGAGACTCAGAATTTTGATTTTTCGGAATTAAATATTGATTATATCTTTTTTTACATAAAAAAATATCCTTGTCATCCTGCAAGAGTTAATTATCAATGTAAATAATCGATATTTATAAAGAATGAAAATTCTAGAAAATATCACTATTTCTAGAAAAATTGAAATCTTTACAATAATTAAAAAAAAGTGCTATATTCTAACTTTGTTGACATGTCTTCAATTTTCTCGACAAAGAAAGTGACGATCTTATACATTCACACAAATTTTAGATTTAGTATTTCACCACCTTTTTGTCTAATTCTATTTGAATGAAAATATAAGCAGGAAAATGACGAAATAATTGTTATTTAAAAAAGCATAATTGACATAGCGATGATGCGAAATAATCTTGAAGACTCGAGCACTTTAACCGAATTATCCTATAAACCTATCTTCAGAAATGATGGAATTTTTAAAAACTTACTGTAAAATTTAAATTTTTAAATAAAACTCAATAAATAATTCCCTAGTTTACAGCGATGTTTTATTGGGACATAAATCCTATAAACGCTTATAAGGTTTTTTGAAAATAAAATAAACAGAACTTTTCTATAGCAGCTTTGTCCCAACTTTTTTGTAATATGAATTTGGAATGGTGCAAATTTCGAAAAAAACCCAGTGGAATTTTTTTAGTTCTTTTGTTCCGAAAAAAGTTCTTTATCAGCAGTCCTGTTTTTAAACGTTTTTAAAGATAAATTTGGACTAGTAAACATTTGAAATTTCAAACAGAAACTAAGAGGTCCTAGTATTTTCGTCCCAAAAAAGTCTTGCTAAAACGAATGGATTTTGAAAAAATTTTGAAATAAAATTAATCTTTTTCATTAGTTTTTCCCTATATAAACTTATAAATAATTCGAAGTAAATTTTGTAGATTAGTACTGATTTTATATTGATAAAATCAATTACAGGGTGGCCGATTTAATTGAGGATCAAACTTCCCAGTCATTTCCCGGTTTTCCTCCGGTTCGATAAATTTTTCACGATCTTTGTAATTAAAAAAATCGAGCTCTTCAAGCTGAAAATGTTTTCATTTGAAGTAATAAAAATTTAATTGCAAATTAAAGCAATCCAAATGGAACCCTATGAATTTTAAACTTTTAAAATTAAAGATTAATCATTTTTAAATTCAAACGCTCAATAACTTACACGTATAAAATGGAAGTTTTTAACACTTTTCAATTGAACAATTTTAAATTATATGCCATTCAAGTGAAAAATTAAAATTGTCAAACTTTTGTAAATTGAGCAGTTCAAAGATTTCTGGTTAAAGATCTGGTTAAAGATCCACGCTATCATGTTCAAAGCTCTAAATTGAAGAATAAATAAAAAATTGGTAAATTTTCAAAATTATATAATTTTGAGCAATTTCAAGTTAAAAACATTAAAATTGAAAGATTACGTTTTTTTTAAATTAATCTTTTTTAAAATTAGAATTTAAATTATTTTGGTTTTAAAAATTTTTAATTAATAATTGTTCAATTGTTATATTTATACATCAAAATTCCACACTTTTACTTAATAACTGAAAATTAAAAAAATTAAACAACTGAAATTGTAACGTTCAAAATTTAAGTTGAACAGACTGAAATTTTAAAGATTCAAGGCTTTCTATTTCAAACAATTCAGTTTTAGATTGTGTAGTTTTTAATATTTGATTAATAATAGCACATTTTAAATAAACAGTCAAATATTGTTGAATATTTGAAAAAAACAAATTTTTTTAATTAATAAATTTCAAATTGAATGTGTGAAAAATGGAATATTTTAGACTGAAAGAATATTTGAATAGGATTTATAATTGAATAAAAGAGTTTAATTAATTATGAATCTATTTTTTTGAAGTTATGTATAACAAAATTGAAAATAGTTTATAAAATGTAACGTTGAAATGTGTAAATTGTTTAATTTTTAACAGATTCAGAATCACCTTGTAAAATAAGTTATTGTTCAATTTTTAATAATCGAACTAAAGTTCGATTTACAAAATCATTCATTAATTCAGATTTATAGTTGATTTACTTAAAAAGCTTTTTCATCAAATATTGTAAATTTCAATCGCGCTAATTTTTAATTGTTTAAAATTTCAAAACAGTGTTTTAAAATTCTTCAAATTGAAAATGTTCGCTTGAAAATAAAGATCAAAATGGAAAATTTGTAAAGTAAAAGATTTTAAAACTACGCTTTGTAATCTGAATAATTTCGTGATTGAAAAAGTTAACAAATGAACTTAACATTTAAGAAAAGTTGAAATCGAACGTGTTTTGAATTGCATTACATTATGTGATATAAAATTTGTGATATTTCAAGTGATTGGATAGATTTTACTTCTAAAAATTTGTAAAATTTCCAGTCAAATAATAATTTACTGTCATTTTCCGGGGTTTCTCGGGCCAGCGGCCACCCTGATTTAAAGTCCCTTTCATTTTTTTTTTGTTATCAGTTTTAAATATTTGAAGGGTGGCAGTACAGAACTAGATAACCAACAAAATCGGAATTTTTCAGGAAAGTAAAAAACATTCTGTAAAATCTAAATGCCTATTTGAAGATAAAACAAATGTCCACACTCTAGCGAAAATGTTGCCTAATTGAGGCCAGAAATTTTGATTAAAAAAATTATCCACTTCTGAAGAAATCAATGTGGAAGTTGACAATCTCAAAGTGACTCTGACTACAAATTCGAGCAGGCTCTGATGCGGATTGCGATAAAAAATGTAAACTTTATTCTTTAATAAAAAAAAAATTGCCCTCTAGAAATTGAGTTTTTGAATAAGCGTAAAGTAGTTTTGATTTAGAAAAGTTACTAATTCCGGATAAATCGTGCAAGAATTTTGAGGTTGCAATTTCACAGGTTTGAAAATCGGGTTTTGGTAGTGATTGAGAAACGAATTTTCAATTTCTCACGAAAATAAAAACTTGCTACCGAAATATGGGGAAGCTAAATAATAATAATAAATGTTTGATACAAAAAAATTCTGTTCCGAGAAATTGTTAAGAAATATCGATGCTGAAGGGAAGAAAAAAATTATTACTACGTTAAAATACTACGCTGAAATTCACAGTAAATCTTAACGTAAATTTTTTTTGTTACTATATTAAAAAATGAAAATTCGAACAAATTTTTTTACTACAACGTGTATTTGTTTTTTAAAGATTTTTTATGCAATAAACCCATTTTCGGAAAAATGTTAGTTATCTAGTTCTGTACTGTCATCCTTCACATAAATATCATCTTATATATTAGATACATTTGACAGAAATGGAAGTTAAAAAAAAAAAGAAATTTGACTTGATTAGGAATCAGAACATTGTCAAACTCTTGTAAAATACAAATGCTTTTAAATAATAATTTTTAAAGCGTGATCGATTTAACTTTTACAATTAAACCTTATGGACATTTTTTATACCTACAAGAATCATACTTGATTTAATTGTTTTTTTAAAAGTCAGTATTGTGTACTCTTGGATATGCTGTTGAAGCCATATAATATATTTTTTAAACTGATTTTCATGTTGTCTGAGAGCAAGAACAGTTCTTAAAGACTTAATTCCTCAGCTATTTGCATTTCTCTTTTCTTCATTCTCCTCTACATCTACATCCTTAAATGTCCAAATCCATAAAGACGAAAATCCCGAATTCTATCATCATCTATACTTACATTGGCTCTGAACATCGTAGGCACTTCAAAGTACCCAGCACAAGAATCCAAACTGAGAGAAAAAGGAGGTGCTGCAATATTCCTAATCGCCCTCATAATCGCAAGGGCCAGAAGACTCACGGAGGTCGTAGCAAAAACCGTGCTCGAGGACATCTCCGTAAAAAGATCAAGGGCTTGCCAAGCTCCTCTCCACGCATTAACACAACAGAAACCAAACACGTAGGTGTACAACCTGGACCCAAAATAATAACACAGTCTATGTTTGTCGGGATGAAGATAGTCATCCAGGAAATTTTGCAACAAATTGAACGTAAAGAGTCCTGTGAAGCCAATAGCTATCGAAGTCAGGCTGCTATATACTGGATTCCCATGGTAGATGTAAATATCACTCAGGTGCCATGTACCTCGCCAGTAACCGACCACTGCCGGGGCGGCTACCCCCGCTGAAAAAATCGAGTCTAAGATAGCCAGAATTGCATAGTAAAGTCGAGAAGAGGTCGGCCTCTCCAAAGCACTCGCCATTACGGCACCCCCACAAAGTTCCACCATCCTTTGATCCTAAAACCTACTCACACTTCCCATACTTAATTATTGCTCACTGGCTTCCAAATTATTCATTAGCACCAGAACAGAAGATCGTCGGGGCATCTTTTCCATTCCTTCAACTCATCTTCATTGGTTTTGGTTATTTCGGATTAGAGAATCAAAATCAGAGGATTAAAGTAATTTTTAAAGGAGAAGGTTCCAACTGGAGGTTATCAAGTCTCCAGGTTTCCAAATGATCGAACTGAAGACTCTAACTTTAGGATCTCTGAATTCATTTCGGAGATTCTGAACTGGAAGCACCAACCTTTTATCGGCAATATTTGGATTGTTTCTTTTTGAGGATTGTTGATCGATCAGGAATTAGAGGGGAAGGAGCAAAAACTTTGTACTTGATGGCAATCCAGCTGCCCTGTCGAAGATTTCGTATAAAGACACTCTAGTACAAATAATTGGAGATTGGATCCTTGGATTCGCGTCGCGAAATTGAGGATTTTTTAGGTACCGATCAAACGACAGGTCGGACAGCGGATGAGTACTGAGTCTCTGAATGGCAACAACTATCTTTTATCAACCGTTGAGTAGAGCCAACACCATCACAAAATCATATCATCGCATCATCGTGAATATGATTGTGTGGAAGTACACAGGAGAAACGAGAGACCCTACTCCGGTCCTCACTTAGTTTTTCCCGCTCCCTCCCACGTGTAATAATCAGCCCAACTATACTGCACGCCTCGTTGATTGGATTGCTGGATCAAGAGAGTGTTTCCAAAGAGACGATTCTATGATCCGCGTGCTGCCAGAGATTTAGAAAAGGGAGGATTTAGAATTGAGGATTTATGATTGAGGATTCAAGATTGAAGATGCAAGTTGAGGATTCAAGATTGAGGATTGAGACGTTAGTTGATGATAAACTAGCTTCTCAATCCTCAATCTTAAATCCTCAATCATGAATCCTCATTTTTGAATCCCCCCTTTTCTAAATCTCCGGCAGATGATTTTGTGACACACATGCTGCCAGAGATTTAAAAAGGGAGGATTTAGCGAGGGGATATTTACTTCAAAAATCTTCTTCAAAGTCACTATAGGATCAAAAAATTAAAAAGATTCAGAATCACGAAAATCAGATTCAGATCTGTAAGATTTCGAAGGTCTTAAGATTCAGTGACTCGAATGCAGATGAATAGTATATTACACTACACGGGCCGAAAGTTGAATTTTCGGCCCTGCGCGTCATGCTGCCCGAGGCGAAGCCGAGGGCATCATGACGCGCAGGACCGAGATTTCAACTTTCAGCCCGCGTAGTGTATACGATTTTTCTTCATAGCCGGTCGAAAGTACGTTATTAATTTTACTTTTTTTGACTTTAAATGTTGATAAGCATGTTATTGATGCCTGCCCCCGACATTTGCGACACGAGCGAAGCGAGTGCTGCTGGTCGTGGGGGGCAGGCATCCAATACATTCGAAGAGTCAAGTTTAATAATATTTTTCTAAAATAAATTAATTCCACTTTGTTAAAGATGTCTGTATTTCACTAGAATTGACGACAAAACAGCTACTTCTAAGGTTAGAGGTAACAACAGCAATGACAGAGGTTAACAATTAGTATAATACACATGAGAAATTCTTTCCTCCCGCCGTTATAGAGGGCACGCGTGTACTTTCCACAGGGAGTAAATGTTAATGAGAAATTCTTTCCTCCCGCCGTTATAGAGGGCGCGCCTGTACTTCCCACAGGGAGTAAATGTTGAACTTTCGTCTCTGATATTAGGGACGAAAGTACGTACTTTCGACCGAGGTATGAAGAAAAACCTATTTCAAATCTCGTCGGAAATCTTTCTAATCTTTAAAAATCATCGCTAATCTTGAAAAGATCCTTGAGAGATCTTATGAAATCCCTCTCTGGTCATAGCGAGAAATCTAGAATTTTCAATCGATAATTCCGCGTTTCAAAGATTTTGGGATTGCGAAATTTAAATTATTTGAGAAGCGCAAAACCCCTCGGTATTTAGAATTTTTTATTTTTTATTGAGGATTCAAGATTAGGAATTCAAAATTGAGGATTAAAAGACTGCAAATTGATTGTTTTTCTTAGATTTCAGTGGTCACCTTGGATCAGATCTTCTAAAACAATCCTGCTGGTGAATCTGAAATCTGCACATATCATCTGGAAATCGTCATCAATTAGCGTCTTAATCCTCAATCAGAAATTCTCTATCCTGAATCCTCCCTTTTCTAAATCTCTGGCAGATGATTCTATGTTCCACATGCTGCCATAGATTTAATAAAATGAGGATTTAGCGAGGGGATATTCACTTCAGAAATATTGTTCAAGGTCACTACAGTATCGAAAAATAAAAGATTTAAGATCACAAAATCAAATTCATATCGGCAAGATTTCGAAGGTCCCAAGATTCAGCGACTCAAAAACAGTTGAAAATCGGTTTCAAATCTCGCGGCAATTCTTTCAAATCTTCAAAAATCTTTGCGAATCTTGAAAAGATCCTTGAGAGATCTTATGAAATTCATCTCTGGTTTAATGTGATATCTTGAATCTGAAACTGACAATTCCGATTTTTAAAGATTATGGGATCGTGGAATTTAAAATATTTCAGAAGTCAATAACCCCTCGGGAATTGGAAATTGA
>CAKNYM010049890.1:0-27455 GCA_932195095.1 Andricus curvator
GGCAATGAACTTTCGAGTTCGAACTGCTAATCTATAATAATAATAATAATATTGTTCATCTAGATTATATGAGGAAAACTTTTTTAATATTGGCAATATATCAGTACTGTATTTGATGTAATTGTTCACGTCTCATTGTTCTCTAATTGTTCGTCATTCTTCGCGTCAACGATTGAACTATTAACGAACCTTCGATGACATTTCATGATCAATCAATAGCGACTTATAAAGTCACATTGCTTGACCTTTTGATGGTCTCTCTGATTTTCTGAAAATAAGATTTTTGGTAAAACCGAAACATAAGCTTGAGTCCATTTTTTTCTTATTAGAGAAAAACCTTCCTTTATGAGGAATAAAATTTATTTGATACCTATGAGAAAGCCAAGTGCTTATAACTTGCGTAGAAATATATACACCTATAGTGAATACACCCATAATACTTCGCAGCCTTATTTTTGATTAAAAATACCAATAATTTCCGACAAAAAAACATAACATAACGCAACATTAAAGAAAACTGTTATTCAGAATATTGTAAATCTTCTTTGAAATCTGATGATTTTTGTTTAAAATAACCGATTTCCTGTGAAAAACGTTAATATATGTAACCTGAAATTGATTTAAAACATTGCAAACCTTGTTTGAACTACAATAATTTTTGTTTAAAGTACCAGTTTTTGATTTCAAACGCTAACGTAACCTAAAACTGTTAAAAAAATATGTACCTTCAAAATCTAATGATTTTTGTTTGTAAGTGGCAATTTCCAGTAACACGGCGAACAAAGGCAGGAAAACGTAAATTGTTGAAAATTGTTTAACCCTGATGATTTTTGTTTAAAAATGCTCATTTCTAGTAAAAAAAGTGACAAAACTTAAATTTTTTGAAAATATGAAGTCTTCTTTGATACTTTGTGATTTTATATTCCCCTGTTTAAATACTAATTTCAAGTGACAATCACTAACATAAAACATGTATGATAGTTTCAATAATTTGAAAGTTTTTAGTTACCCGCGCAAGAATATTTAAAAATGATTAATGTTTCTCAATTCGCAGAAGGTTTATAATAAATTTTAAAAATTAGGAATTTATTATATAAAAAAACTTCAAGAAATGAAAAACCAATCAGGTTTTCAACAACATTGATTCCGAAATTTTCGAGATATATCGTTACACTACTTTTTATGAGAGGATTATTAACTCCCTGCTTCCTCTTCCCCTTAAAAGGATGTTTGAAAAATGTATATCTAATTTATTAATTTGATCAATTTCGTATTGAAAACGTTATTAAATAAATAATTTTAACTGCGGCGTCCTAAAGAAAACCCGCGAATTTAAACTTTTAAAAAATGCGATTTCAAATTAAAATGATGAAAAATGAGCCATACAAATCGGAAAGCAGTCAAAATTGAGAAATTAACAATCATTCCAAAAAAAGTGCAGATTTAACAACAATGCTGGAGGAAAGAGCTGGAATGGGAAGGAATTTGTATTAAAAATTGTATGTTATTTAATGAAAAAGCGTTCAAAGTGGCGAGCTTCTGCTTGTCCAATGTGTGCAATTTTAGAATTTTCAATGGTAAAAGCAAAAAAAATTTAATTTATTGAAGCTTTCAAAGTTTTCCAGTATTGAACATTCAATATTGAATGATTCCCTTGCTCTTAATTCTGAAAGCCTTTAATGCTAAAAGCATCGAATTTTTTAAGTTAGTAATATTTAAAATAACCAAAAACTAAACTGGCAATAATAATGATGTTTTCAATCATTAAATATTCCAATCCTAATCAGTTTTAAAATGAAAATAATATAATTTTTTTAAATTTCTAATTATAAGAAGGATGAATGATGTTTTCTAATCTGACTGATTTTTCAGTAATTTAACCCAAAACAATGCAACCCCAAATTAGTATCTAAATCGATTATGGTACACCAACAAGTGTCATAAAAGAGCTCTTTTCCTAATTTTTCTCGATATTCTCCAATGACAATTCTAAATGCGTAAAACGTACTTTATTTCTCGGAAAATAATCGTGAAGTGAATTCTTGAATCAAGGACCGCGACTAAGAATGGTGAATGATATTCATAGCTTACGTTTATTCTGAACTGTGCTGCTACAGGTGTGGGTGTTTGGCTCGTGCAAAGGAACGACAACGAGGTTAGAATAATTAGTTTCGAACTTTCTCGTCAAACGTGCTTTTATTCAAAGTGCACAACGGCTTCCTGCTTCAGGTAAGAAACTATCTGCGAAACCTTGTTAGAGCGAATCGTTCTTAAGCTTACTAGAGAATTCATTACAAAGTGGTGTACTCAAGGTACTGAATTTCCTTCACAAAAGTCATTTGACACACGCTTTAACAGGGAATGCTACTTTTGAAGTAATTAGAGGTATAAGTTCTCAGAAAATAAAGCGTTGCAGTTTCGCGAAGGGGCGGATAGAATGTATCGCGACAACAGTATCTACGTAAAAGAAGGCCATCTCTGTTTCAATAGAGTGATCTTGAAAAGTTTTCCAAAAATAACTAGAAATCAATCGAGAGGAAAATATTACGCTTTTAAGTTTGAAAAATTCTGGTTTAATTTCTTTGTTAAGGGGGCAAAAAAAAGTTTCTGTGAACAAATCAATGTTTACCCTTTAGCTTAATTTTTTAAGGACTTAACTAAGAAGGTCTTTTTGATAACTCCTTACTACGATTCTCTGCAAATTTACAAGAATTATTAATTATTTAAACAACTTTCATGAAAAAAACTAAGAGTTTGGCTATTTTTCAACGAATAGACTGAATTTTTTACGGAATCAACTAAAAATCTCTTTACGATAACTTTTCGTTATGATACCTTCAAAATTGACAACAATTTTGAATTATTCAAACAATATTCATAAAGAAATTTACTGTTTCGCTATTTTGCAACGAACACGCTCAATTTTTGTTTCCGGAATCGACTAGTAATGTCTTTCCGATGACTCTTTATTATGATACTTTTGTTGTTTTAAAGAATTGTTCCAATAATTCATAATTGCTGTGAATTTTAGGGGCAGTAGTAATTTCCAAAATTGTGAAAAAGCTATACTTTAATGGATATCTTTTTACAAAATAAAGAAAAACATAATAATCTAATTATAACGTTATTGAAGTCTTTATAATGTTATTACAATCGTTTATTGTGCTTACTAAATTTTAACTTTATACTGTAATTATGGATACATGGTTTTCATACAGGGTTCATTTGTTGAAAATATTACGTAACTGTATCGATTTACCCCCACCCCCTCATGTAACATATCGTAACGCCCTACCCCCAAACAAAACTCTTACGTAATTTATGGACGTCCCCTTAGGCTACTATTTTTCGACTAATAGAGTCAATCCGACTCTGGGCCAAGGGTCTTTTTCTGATGCCGGTATAAACTCGCACATGGGATATCGACTTTTTTGAATAACAACTATTCCGATCATGAAAGTAAATCATGATAGGTTGCGTTTACATAATATAAGCTTTCAGAATAGAAAACTTGCTTGATCGAAAAAACTTTGCTGTGTTTGAAAGAATCTAAAATTGAAAATCGAAAGTACTACAACGTCGACAGTCACAAAATAAATCACCAAGACCTCTCTAGATTCTGCTGTTTGAAAAATAAACGATAACTGGCACGATGAATGAAGCACCCTCGTTAAATGCTTAAGAAGTCAGTTTGAAAAGACTCGGCTTCTGGGATCGCAACAAACGAGTGAAAAAGCAGAACCCGTAGAAGCCACCCGAAGGAAGATAGCGCCAAGGCTCTGAAGAGAAATTGTTGTGGTGAATGGGTATACAGTATACACTGCACCTAATACCGCCTCGCCCATATTCCGAGGAAAGTGTATTAGGCGTATTTAAGTAGGCGGTCTCATTGCGCGCGAACTTACTGTAAGTACCGGCAGTTCCTTAGCTTGACAGTTTCAGCTATTGGAATAGCAACAGCGACGCTGTCACCACTACCACCACCAAACAGCAACCCGTGTATTCCAGAGTTGCCTCCTCTTGGCTTGGAAGCTTGGAACTGAAGCTAGTTATGGACCTGGTGCCGAGTCTCGTAAACTAGTACCTGTTTCTCTTGAGAAAGCAACCCTAACCCCTAACCCTTCACCACTAGCCGATTCCACGGTACTATTACCAACGCCACCTCCACCCACTTCTTTGCCACCGAACTGTATGGTAACTGCTCTTTAACCAACCGCCTTAATCCGCTTTTCTCCTCGTGTTGAAGACAATTGTCAGCCCTTTCTGATATCCACCCAAACCCCCCCTGCGCCCTAACCATACACGAGCCACGAACCCTTAGCTAAAACCGAGTCCATCTTGTCTCGACTTCTTCCGCTCGGCTTCCTCCTCCGTGTCTTCCTTTGCTACCCTCGAATCGTTTATTTCGAGTTTCCTCTCACGGTAATTTCCCGGAAAGGCAGCCGCCGCGAATAGCATTCTAAGCTCGCTGAAGTGTTCACTACTTTGGCGGAGTAGAGTCCTCCAATGTGACGTTACATGTGTGACGATCATAGGTTACATTATCAGTTACACGTTGGGGGGTCTTGAATTGAAGATAGTTTTTAAGAGACAACACTACAATTTTTTCTGTCAAATTCGTTATTGAACCTTCATATTTATTGAACTTTTAAGAGTTTTAAAAGGTTCGGCTTCAGACCAAACCCTTATGCATTTCAACAGATTCACATCCTGAGGAATTTTATAAAGTTTTGGACCGGGATGAACTCTTAAGAGCTTCAACCTTGAACAAATGACCCTGAAGAATTTCCATACACATGACTAACGCAACAATGAAGCACCCGATACATGGCCTTAATCAAAATAAAGAAAAACAAATGCAATTGAATTAAAAATAATCTGGCTTATAATATTTCATTTTAAGCACGAATAGACTTTGATAACAGATCGAGTCTTAGAAAACAAAATGACTCGCTGAGGCGCCGTTAAATAAGTTTCTTCAACTCACTGGCCTCATTAATGCACCTAATCTACGTAAAATCTTTTCACGAAAATTATCAAGAAATTTATGCGTATAGTAGATATTTCATGTATTTTTTTCAGAATTTTTCCAAGATAAAAAAATAAGCAAGTGAGAATGAAAAGTGCACTGTGAAAATACTTTCCTGACTTACTTTTTTAGGGCCTAAAAATAAAGGAAGAGTTCGTTAATCAGCCCATTTGACCAACAGTTCTGGTTTTATAGAGTTGGAAATGAAAATTGTTCTTCTAAAAAAGATCTACACATTCACTCGAGACTATTTTTAATACGACGTATAGTTTTTTTCATCGTGATAACACTTTTTTCAACATTGAAAATTCCATTTTCTTGCTATTTTATTTTTCAAATATGAACAAGAATTTGGCAAAGAACACTAGTGTATATTAACAATAAATAATTACAGCTTCTATAAATGTTAATCACTGGTGAAGGGCCTAGGGAGCGCGTCTGTTACATCTCGCGCTTCGCGCTCGATAATATATTTATCTCGCGCTGCGCGCCCGGTCTTTGTACTTTCTACATATTTGTGCACAGACCTTTTAAAATGAAAGGTCAAAGGATCGACTACTGTCATTTGGTGATTGTGAATTTTATTTTGTTAAATATGCTTTCAAATCTATTATATCAAACGTATATTATATTTATTTCCATACCTCGGTCTGGGACTGCTGCATCAGATATTGCAAAATAAAGTACAAATTTTATTTTTTATGATTACTTTAATATTTATACTTTATTTTGTATTAATTTTTATTCTCAGCTACTCTAAAAATGTATCATTTCAATAAATTTATATTATTACAAGTCATAATACGCATTGATATTGAAACAAATGTATTTTTATGGTCTTGTTTTTATAATTTAAAAAATTGCGCATCCAAAAAAAAAACAATTTTGTTAATTAACATTTTATTGCACCTTTTGTCATTTTTCCAAGAAATTGATTTATTTATTTTCAATTTTTTTTTTACGATTTGAACAAAAAATACACATCCTACCAAAACATAATTATTAAAAAATTTGTAGATCTTTTTTGGGTAACAACTTTGGTCTATTAATTTTTTTTCTTACCTTGTGCCGTTTTTAATAGTTTTTAAACAAATTTTTACTGTTATTTTTTACGATTAAAACAAAAACCACGCATGCTATCAAAAAGTGATTAATAAAAAATGTGTAGATCTTTTTTGGGTGCACAATTTTCGTCTATACATCTTATTTCGTAGCTTGTGTCGTTTGTCCAAAAAATTTTCCTTCTCTTGACTTTTTTTTCATATCGTGCGTTGTTCGGCTTGAAATTTGCATTTTCCTTTGATTTTTTGAATTGTGAAAAGATATAATTCTGATAATTTTCTTTTTATCGGAAAAAGTCGTGATGATAAATTGTTTGACTTTTCAAGTACTATAAATAACCGCACATCGAATTTTTTAATCTTGAGAAAATTGGTCTCAAATATTTCAAAAATGCTCTAACTTTTTGAATTTTTATCCAAAATAGCTGGCTAGCGAACTTGACCTACAGTTTCTGACACTAAAAGAGTGTACCAAAGGCAAATCTAATAGATTAATTATTTTTAAGTTATCGTGCTCACAGACAAATTTAACACAAATCTAATACCTTCTCTGATGAGAATGTAAAATATAATAATCTAAAAATTCCCCAGTTTTGATTATTTAACAAGGCACTAAACAGAACAAACATATTTTAAAAGTGGTATATAATTTCAAGCTTATTGCGACCAATTACCGAAGAGATTGAATTATAGAAGCTAATAATGGAACTCGCAGTATCGATTGTCAGGTCTGGTTAAGGTTTGGTTGGAAGTCGATATTATTATCGTGTACAATAAGCTCGCCTCGAGTATTTGTGCTATTTCCTCTGGATGCGAACAGACTATAACTGTCATATTTTTAAGTTAAAAATAGTGTGATATGAAAAGCGAAAGGGTTTGACACAGGCGGAAAAATTACACATAGTCGGAAATATTATTCACAATTTCTTCCCCTATGTATAAACTAAATATAATTTTTCCGCCCGGGAAAGAACTGTTTGTGGGTGAAAGGGTGGCTCGCGGAAGGGTTCAGAAAACGTCGAGTCAGGATCGTGTGGCTATCGAATTATTTCAGCGGCAAGATAAGCGTTATCCGAATGGGCCACCCCTTCAGCCATGAATATTAACGCTCTGGGTTGGACAAGACGTAAAAGGGATCGACTGAATCCCCATGCGTGGGTAAAATTAATTTCTCCCGTTCGTCATCGGCTCCCGTGCTTCGCTTCCACGAAATCTACGATCGAGAATCGATTTCAAACAAGCCACCTATATCTTTATTTGCTGAAAATCTATTTCCTATGGGCGATTGAGGAACCTCTCTGAAATTCATTTTTGTGATTTATATCTCTGCACATTTCACGAATTCATTTTATATCGGAATTATGTTTGAAAATGCAAGGGAAATTTTCTATTTTGAGGACAGTATGGATTTTCAACAAAAGTGGATGTATTTTTAGGTTTGAAAGAAAATGAAAATCAAGAGAAAATTCAGAGAGGATGTATTTCCTTTAATTTGCCTCGACTTTGGTCTAATGCAAATTCAATTATGCTATGAGGTCGAGTGATATTCCAAAATTTTATGATTTAAATGATTCATTAATTATGATGAACTTTAAAGAGGTCAAAATGGGGGAAAACGTTCAATTTAAGTTGAGTTATTAATAAATTTAGCTTCCATTTCACAGTGAAAAACAAACGCTGCTTTGGAGTTTCACAATCGAGTTAGTTATTAAACGAAAAGAAATTACCATTGCATCAAGAGAATATTGTATGGTTCGTATTTGTAACGATATTTTCTTGTTTCTATACTAATATTGTTCCGCGTAAGTGTAATTAATGAATGAGAGTTTTAAAGAGTAACTTGTATTTTTTTTTAATTACTCTAAAAACTTTGAAATAAAAATTGCATGTGCTAACTACTCTGTTTTAAATAATTTCTAAATATCACATGCCAACAGCCATACCACGCTGAAAAAACCAGTTCTCGTCAGATCACTGAAGTTAAGCAGCGTTGGGCGCGGTTAGCACTTGGATGGGTGACCATTCGAGAAAACTGAGTGCTGTTGGCACATCGTGGGTGTGGTGAGCCCACACTTGTAGTTATTTACTACAAGTTATCAACCTAGAAACACTACCCGAATCGGGTAGCGTCACGCCTACCCCGAAAGGGAAATGGCTTAATGGTATACATACATACATAGAAATTATGAAAATAAATGTATCTTTTTAAATTTCTTCAAATTAATTTCCACTCAGTGTGATTGACCAATAGATATTGGATTGAATTTTCAATTTCATTATATTTGATTTGAATAATCGCACAAATTCGAAACGAGGAGTGAGACATACTTGACAACTTTATTTTAATTTGAAAATTTAATATCCGCCATCTGTAAGGAAACACTTTTTTATCTAATTTTATTCAAAGCTATTAAATAATAAAATCACAAATTTTATTGCACGAGGATATTGACTAGTTATCGCACGTTCAAAAATGGGCATTATTAAAAATGATTTATAAAATTGAGGGAAATATTCGCATGCTTAATCGTAGCTAATTTTTTATAACGCATGCATGATGCAGCCTTTTTTTTTAATTAAGCTTTGTTCAAACCTTCTTTGGGCTTATGAAAGCTACATAGTATGATTAAACTAAATTTAAAAAAAATTGAAGCGCAGATTACAGTAATTCAAGAGAAAAACGAATTTAGATTTCAAGTTTACATTCTTCTAGAAACGAAAATATGAGGAGACAGGCAGAGATATTTGGTTCGGCGATGAACATTTACATACAGTAAGGCGCGTGTATTTTCGTTTTCCTTTTCAGATTTTTGATTAGTTTGAGTCTTTGAGAGTCATAAATAGGGCATTACCAGACTACATGGTTTAGGTCCTCTCTTTCATGGCCACATTTACTTTTAGGATCATGGTGAAAGCAATTTGAGAGAGCGAGGCAGCCAAATTGTAATGGTTAGCCCGGCAACGGTTAATGGTCGCGATGAATTTGCGTTTAAACTTTTTATTGGCGTACCACGGAGACTTGTGGTTCGAATTGTATGAAGCAAAATAAGGAACACCTTAGAACCTGCCGGACTCTAAATTTGCGTTACGAGTATTTACTAGGGAATCTTCGTTAAAGTATTGGTAGAAATCGGTAAAAGGTATGTTATAAATGTCACAGCTGTTCAAAGAAGTAGCAGCCTTGGCTAGAACATCAACCTCCTCATGTCCTCTGATCCCTCTGTGAGAAGGAATCCAATGAAAGCTAATAGTTTTTGTAATGCAGCCCTTTTGGATGACTGTAAAGCGGGGCTAAAGTAGTGCTTTTCAAGCATGATGACGTCAGAGGGAGCAGAAATGTACTTTTTCTCCCCAGGGAGGAAAACTGTGAAGTCAGAGGTGAATAATGGAAATTATACATCTATGAGCGTACATTTTTGGCTCACAAAAAATGATCGTCTAGCGATCAGTTAATCGCGTTGGCAGATTGGATTAATTCGAAGCAGTAAATTACCATGAATTACTCATAAATCACCATAATTCGTCATAAAGCTTTCTGTTACGGGAAATTTTTAGATACTCTGAATTTCCGTAAATTTCCAAAATTTCCATTTGTTTGATTTGAAAATTTCATATTAAAATAAAAATAAAGTTTCCAAAATTGCTCCGTATGAGCACAAATAATGCCTATGTTACAAAAAATATCTTAAATCGTGCATTCGTCATAAAAATATCGTATACACCAAGGGAGAGTGGGGACTTTTTACAACTCGTGTATTTTCTCGTCAGTACTCGTCAAAAAAGCCCCGCATCTCCCCCTTTGTGCATAATATATTATTGGAAGAGAACTGAATGCTAGCTTTAGTTAAAACTATTTCAGAATAAAATTGTTTATTCAATAATAGTTATTTAGAGTTTTATGGTTTTGCTTTTTCATTTGATAAAAGTTGCAATTCTTATTTAATCCTAACGCTATAAGGCTCATTTTATTCATGAAAAGATTCACTACCATTCTTTTTGGTACGCTTTCATTTAAAAAAGTGTTTTAAGGAATTACATAATTGTTGTTTTTAGAAACAACATTTGCTTAAATAACATTTCTTAAATAACATTTTTTTTATAAATACGTACCAAAGAGATTGCTCGTGAATGTGTCATGGAATAAAATTAGGTCGGCAACATTAGGATTAAATAAGAATTGCAAAGTTTGCCTAAAGAGAAAGCAAAAACATAAAACTCTAAATACATATGGTAAAATGAACAAATTTGATCAAAAATACTTATTTCTATAAAGTTCACCTTCAGGTTTCTCAGAAAATAGTTACGATTAAGTATGACAATATTTTTCTTAATTTTATCAATCATTTTTAACAATGCTCGTTTCTGAGCTTAATAAATTGAAACTAAAAATTACTAGCAATAAAACGTAGAGGTGGTCTGAAGCTGTTAATTGTTGGTATTTATTTTTTAACTTTAACAATTTTGAAAGCTTTCTGACTGAAAAAGCTTTCAAATTTAATTTCGTGAAATTAAAATTCAAGTGAAAGCTTTAAAGTAATGGTTTTAATCAGACGCGAGAAATCAGACGTTGGAGTGTCGAAAAGTCGAAAAATAATGGGATTCAGTGACCCGAGGAAGGCGTTTTCGATGGTATTCGTAGCCGATCCTTTGTCACGATCCTCGCCGTTCTACGAAAGGCTGCAACGGCAACGTGTCGTAGAAATGGAGACTCAGCAAGATTGCGATTTGCATAATGCAATTCAAGCCCGCGATCCCGTTTCAAGGAAAAGTCAAGACGAACAAGGCAATTACAATGAAACTCTATGGAGCGAAGCGGTGGTTTTCGTGGGGATATGGTTGCCCGTATAAAATCAACTTACGTATTACGCTTTAAGGCTCTACACTCGGCGCGGCGCGCAGCAGTCCAGGCGCAGAGCTTTATAAATATTCAACCTCTCATTAGTGGAAGAGGAGCAAAGTATAAGAGTCCAAGTCCTCTGTAATATTGAAGCCTCGCCAGCCAGAGACTACTTGTAATTTGATTCGTAATATCGGTCTCGGTCGAACAACCCTCCTTGAGAGGGGCTTTTGATCACACGTGTGTCTAGAATTATATCGTTAGGTCGCTTTTATGGTAATAGCGGTCTTATAGTCCACGCTTGTCCCAAACTGAATGTTACGAATACTTACCGACTGCTGCGCCTCGAAGAAAATGCTCCAGAGACACCTACGATGAATATCTGCCCATTGGGAACAAGATTTTTCGGAAATTCGGCAGTTTATTATATCTAATTTTATAAGTTTGATTCTGTACCAGTTTTAATACTTTTTTGAGCCTAGCAATGTGAGTTGGTTTAATTCTAAAATGGCTTTTATAATTGAGGAATGTTTGCTATTCTTAATAATGTTTGTGATTTTTGGGAGTTTGTCCCTGCCGCTATTTTTCCGGCTCGCTCGGGTATTTACAAAAAATCACAAAAAGTTTGAAAATAAATTCAAGCTATAATTGTCAATCAATATGTCCTACTTACGGAAGAAAAATTACAATAAGTCCCTAAAAATGCGTCTTGGGGTGACTGCGACTAGGCAGCATCTAAAACAACGAGTCTGTCAGTTCGTCTCGACCAGCCGACTGAGCGAGCCACCACTCTAACCACCACTACCGCTACACCAGCAGTCGAGAGGGTTCAAGCCACAGACCCTAAGAAAAGTCACCGCACGGAGCAATAGCGTCAGGGAAAAACTGCCAAAAATTACAAACACTTTCAGGAATAGCAAACATTTTTCAATTATAAAAGTCCATCTTATGCCTTAAACAAATCGAATTGAATAGCCTCAAAAAAGGATTAACAATCAGGTTTTGGTGATAAAAAATTTTTAAATTAAAATTCTGAAGTAATTTAAATCACAAATAGACCCCTGTTTGATGAACATGGTATTTCAATTGAAGTTTAATTACGAGAGATAAAAAAGGAGTTATCAACTTGGCGGGGAATGTCCGGAGAGAATGATTTTCCAAAGGACGTTTTCGTGCAATAGTCGGAAAATCTGCTACATGCGTGAAAATACGTCCTCGTCTACTTTTCTTTTAGCAGAAATCCGATTCCCGTAGCCGGAAACTCAAGCCAGAAGAACTAAGGGTTGGGGATTGGTCTCAGGGGTGCAGTCAAGTGGACGGATCTCTTTTTCCATCTCTATTCTTGCGGCTCTTATTTTTATCTCTCTTTCTCTCTTTAAGTTTCTGTCTCACATCGGCTTCATTCCCTTACACCCTCTTACCAACTAGGCACAGATATAGCAACCCTCCACGAAAGCATTCAATGTTATAGCAAAGCTATTTTGATCCTTCAGTCCTAGAAAAAGGATCACCTTGCAAGGAAACATCAATTTTCCGATCTGCACGATTTCACTGAAAAAATTAATCGTTTTCTAAGAATAATGGTGGAAACAGTGATCATTGCTCAGAAAAATGGTATCTCTATCCAGTTTCCTAGTAATCGTGACTTCTTTTATAATTATGGTAACCGTTATTTGATTAGTCGAGCTAAATACCCAGATATTGTAAGAGCCTCAGGAGACTAGTAAATATACTAAGAAAATGGTCCAGGAATCCTTTGAAATTCTCTAAAATGTTTTGAAATCCTGTGAAGCCCTTCGAACTATTTAGAAATAACTGGAATACTTGCGAAATCCCTTGAAATATTTTTAAATACTTCGGAAATCTCTATAATCTTTTAAAATACTTTGCAAATCCTAAAAATTCGTTGAAATCCACTGAAACAAAAAAACTTTTTGATATGCCCTGCAATATTTTGAAAGGCTTTAAAAGCCGATTTAAATCTTTATAAATCTCTCAAAATCCCTTAAAATATGAATCAAAACTAAATGGGGACAAATACACCAAAATTTTTCTACTTTTCTTCGACCATCCTCGTAAATAAATCTTCTACAATTCATAGACATTCTGTGGAAATATCTAACATTTATTACAATTATTTACAGTCTCTAGAAATTATTTGAAATCGTCTAAAATCTTTTTAAATCTCTTGAAATCCCACTCCCATACATTCTTTGTAATCTCTTGAAATTAAAATTCAAATGATCAACCCCTTGGTATTGAAGAATTAACGGAAATGAATATTTTTATTTATTGAAATTAAGTTTTATTCTCTTACCACAGTAGATAATTTGAGATCTTTATTTTCAACAACAATGAAATATTTCGCCACCAAGTCATTCAAAAGCCAATCAGGTTTTCAACAATAATGAGTGTGAGATTTTCGAGATATTTTGTTGGATCGCATTTTTTGATAGATTAAAAAATTAATTGCCTCTTCAATACAACTATAACTAGTAATATCTGTGTTTAGAAGATATGTTTTAATTCTGAGGTTTATAATTTATTAGATTTAAGCTTTGAAGATATTCAAGGTTGAAGGAAATTTTTTTTTATGGCATATTTTGGATCGTTGAAGTCTCTCACAGGGCTAATAAAAGACCCTACTTGAAATTGTGTCCCAGACGTGTAGGCTGGCGTGTAAGTTTGGTCGAATAAAACAAGGGAAATTGTAATGCTTAAGACGGGGAACGGCTTAGAATGCCAGGACCAAGCTCAAGTATGCACTAATGCACCTCGTAGCTCTCTGGAGTTTGCAGTTAAGCCGGCGAGCACGCTGACATCGAGAATGTGCTCTTATCCGAATCTATGCCAGCGTTTATACACGGTTCCCTTTTCGAGAATCTGAAAATTGCATTCCGACCCAGGAAGCAAGAGAGCTTTCTCCGTTCAAGTCGGTCGAGGAAATGAGCAAGGGGCTCCCAAATGGGTTAGGATCTTGAGATATTGTAACAAGATGCAAGTCTCCTTCGATGAAATCCTTCCTTTGCTTCCTCTAGCGAAACTCAACTCTAATTTTCTGCATTTTACTTCCTATTCAATTACAAATATCAGGACGCCAGTGAAAAATTACAATAAGAATTAAAGACATGAGAATGCAACTCGGAAAGATCAATTTTTCGAAATTCTATTGTTAATGATTTCAAGTAACTTACGACACTACTTGACCGAGTTACGCTTACCGCTTACGAAAACATTAATCAAAATTATGATAATGACAACTGGATAAGGACTTAATTTTTCATCCCTCAAAAACAAATTTTGTTCTTGTATTTTTTCCTTTTTGACACATCGTAAATAATTTTCACATACTTCTATAATTTCAGCCGAATTTTCTATTATGTTGGCTATAAATTTATTTTTGGCCTTTATCCAGTTGACATTCTTATAATTTTATAAACTCTAAGTATGGACTTTTTTGACATTTTGGCATTTTAGGAAATATATTACACATATTTAACACACTCAAAAAAATATTTACTACATTTTTCTGATTTTGTGAAAAATACGGAGTTTTAAAATGCATGAGTTTTGAATTTTTTACGGAATTAAGTTCAGTAGAAGATTAATTTTTGCAAAGCTCTGTGGGCTTTCACACACATATTCGCATCATGAAAAATAGGGTACTCCTTTGAAAAATGGTAACGAGAAATTGTATTTATTTTATTAATTGTATTAATATTTGATTGTTATAAAATATATATCCAATTTTCATTGTAATCTTTTTCTTACTTTCTGCACGCTCTTCTTTTCGAAGAATGAGTAATTATTTTCGCCATTTTATATTCGTCTTCAAATAATTCTGTCGGAAAAATTGAAGAGTACGAAAAAGTAAAAAAATTTGTCCCAGGTTGACATTTTTCCAGAGGAAATCCATTTAAGAAATTTTATGAGGCAAATGTATTATACGTAGTACGTGACCCATGAACGTGAATTAAAAACAAAAAAGTTGAGAGTACAGAGAAAGTGGAGCAAAATTCGAATAAGAGCAAGGATGAGTAAGTTGGATGGAAGGCACGTGGAGGAAGGAAATAGAAGGGTCGGATTATTGTATGTACAAGAGATTTGCCGCCTCTGGCTCTCTTGGTTTGAGCCAAAGGGCGCCTGAGGTCGCTATGGAAACAGGCGAGTAGATACCAGAATCTACCCACCCTTCATTTTCAACGAGGGCCATCTCCGCATTTCACCTTTCAAATCTAGCGTCAAGTGATTCTACTCTTCATATTTGTCTACTTCTATTTTCTCTAGATACATTACCCCCGATGTCAACCGCTACCTTCATTTTTCAAAAATGTTTTCACTTTAAACCTACAGCTTTTACATTTAATCTTTTAAAATATTGTTCTCCAAAATACTCAGAAATTTTCTAAAATAAAAGTTTTAAAATAATGTTTATAGATAGCTCACTCTACTTAAAAGTTGGTTGAGCTTCTTTGCATTCCTAAATGAAGGTGCTTTAAAATTAAATATTTTTTAAACTGCGACGGATTTAAATCAGAACATTTGCAACGAGGACCATTCTCATTTCACCTCGTAAGTCTAGCGACAAGTGATTCTCTGCTCTTCATATCTGTTTACTTTCATTTTCTCTAGATGCATTAACCCCACTGCTAAACGTCTACCTTCTTTTTTCAAAAATGGTGTCACATTCAATCTACAGCTCTTCCATTTAATTGTTTAAGATTATTTTTCTCTAAAAAAACTGATTCATTTCTTTAAAAAAATGTTTTCGAATCATTTTTATAGATAGCTCATTCTATTAACACTTTTGTTCAGCTTCTTTCCATTGTTAAATAAAGATTATTTAAAATGAAATATTTTAAAATTTAGAAAATACCAAATCAAAACATTTTCACGCTATCAAACCGCTAACTTCTTTGTTCAAAAATTGTGTGTATATATATAGCCAGATTCAAACCAAAACTTTTATACCTAAAAAGATCGTGATAATAAGGCTCATAAATTTGAATACTTAGAGATTAAGAAGAATGGATTTTGAAGGACAACTTAGAAATAACTAACATGGTCGGAAATTGTGAATGAAACCCTAAATCGGAAAGATATAAAAAGTCAGAAAAACACAAGAGCTTGCACGAGGAAAGGTATGGACGTAAAGGAAACTGAAGTGGTATGTCAGGACAGAAAAGTGTAGCGACAAATTGTTTATAAGAAATGAACGATGAAGCGTGTCAGTAGAGTGAGAGACGCCTGAAACGAAACCTTTTGAATAATAATAGGCCCGCATGGAGAGCTTTACAGGGTCACTATGTGAAGCTTTTCACCTGGGGTGATTGCTAGAGAGATGAATTAGTGACCTAGGTCGGAGAAGTGTTGCAGAACGAACGTATTATTTATATAAATAACACGGGAATTCATGATTATCCTAAAAATCTATACCCCCCCCCCCCTTATTTCGCCCTGTACACTTCCCTTTCTCACTTCTCTCATATGAACTCCTTGATCCCCAACAGTATAACGAGAATAGAACCGTGGGGGTCACGCTTACCCCGAAATGAATTTGGCTCAATGTTCTAATAATAATAACTAATATAACAAGACTTTCTGTTGAAAATTGATATTCAAACATCAAATTCCTTCAGTAATATAATTGCATTTCAATTATTCCTGAGTAAATTTCAATCAGTTATAAAAACAGTTATAAAAATCACTTTGAGAACTGCGGAGATTTCTGAAGAAACTAATTTTCTTTCAATCTCGGTACAGTTCCTCACTTCCGAGTCGGATAGATTTTATCCGAGGGTAGATTCGAGATTGCCCGCTTCCTAGCATTGGAGGGTGTCGCTTGGCAATTAAATTCCAAAGTTTCCGGGGACTACTGGCTTCTGAGCTCTCAAGCCGCGATAAATAAAATGTAAATCATTTCAGCAGTAAATAAATTTTCATTCCCGCTGAGCAGCTTGGCGAAACTAAGCGGATGGGAGAAACAGAGTAAAGCAGAAAGAGAGAAAGTGAGAGATACTGATCGCAAACAGGGGGCGGGAGGGAATGAAAGAGGAGCGAGAAACTGACCTAGGAAGCGAGAAAGAGAGAAAGGTTGACTGACGGAAGAGAGAAGAAAGGGAGGCGAGGCACGTCGTTATAAATGCGTTCCGTGCACGCGATCCGACCAAATGGTTTTAAACTACAAAAGCTGCCGGTGAACTGCTTGTAAGATCGTGTACCGTGGAAGAAGGAACACACACGTGCTAGTCGCAGTCACGTCACGTTATCGTCACGTGCTCCACTAGTTTAAAAAATAAATCAGAAACCTCATAAGTTAAGTGCTTAGAGTACAATTATTCGATTCATTTTAAAGACTTTTTTTATTACTTTTTAAATTTGAAAATAAGGACATTTTTATCTTAAAGATATTCTGTATGCCATAAACATTTAGAGAAAAATTTAAGAAAACATTTTAGGGAAACCTCGGGAAATTTTTCTACATTCTTTTACCGACGTTCTGGTGATTCTTGTAGCACTTGGCTACAACCCGTACCGTGGATAATGAGTAAAAACCCAGGCTTTTTTCAATATGTCAAATTAGGCATACTGCTTTTAACAAATCAAAAACAAAAATGCGTTCGTGCCTGATGTCAAGTACCGAAACAGTCCTGTGCACACTAACTCTAATAAAAATGCCTTCGAAATATTGGGCTGTAATCACCTTATGCCTGAAGAAAAAATGAGCTTTCTGATTTTTTTATACTTAAATTCAGAGGCGACTGATATCACCGTCAACGTTCTCGGCCCCTGTGTCAGGACAACAACGATGATACATTAACTTCAAATTGCACTATGCTCCTAATTTTGTGCCCACTAAAAAATCATCACAAGAGATTTAAAACATCGTATTAATTAAATTCGTAACATCGTTAATTCATCAGGTACTTGTATTGGTTCGTGGCTAACGACGAAAAAGCAGGATAAAATCCCGAGAGAAAGATAAAAAAAACTACCTCAATACTTATTTACTATAAATACTTAGCTTTACGTCTGTTTGACGTTGAAGTTTGTTTGAATAAAAAATAAATAATCAAATTTTAAAAGTTCTTAATACAGAGCATCAAAATTTGTAATATTTTAATGAGTAACTAAGGCAAACTAAAATAATTAAAAATGGAATTCTTAAATTTTTTTTTTTTTACATTTTGAAGCATTCGTATTTTACTGTTCATTATATAATTTTTCCAATTTCAATCTGATAATGTTAAAACACTCAAATTTAAAAGCATCGCAATTTGAACGATTGGTACTTAAGGTAGATGTGGTACCATAAATCAGGTCTCTGGGAAAATGAAGTTTTCTATGTTTTCAAGAATTGAAATGATATTATCAGTCGTGTTCATGAAGGAAAAAACATGATTTTTAATGAAAAAAGTTCCAAAATTACGAAAAATCGTTATTTTGAAAATATTGTTTGTACACGACAATAAAAATTAGCATTGAATCAAGAAAATATTTGTACAAATTCGGACGATACAATATTTTCATGATCCATGAATATTTGTTTCATTACAAGTGAAAGTACTTTAATGAGAAAAATCATGTTTTTTTAATTGAATAAATTTTCTTTTTCCGTGTAATCGAATGTTTTCTTAGAGTCGCTTCTTGCCATTTTAAAAAAATGGTTGTATTTTAATAAATCATGACTTATTTTTTTTGGAAAAAAAAACATTCTACAACTCTACTGTTTCTAATTTCGTAAATGAGTAAATAGTCTTCCAACATATTTATTTGCTTAAAAAAAAGTTGTTACGGTTTTACCCATAGAGATATTTACTTTCAAAGTTAGAAACAGTACAGTTGTAGAAAATTTTTTCCCAGAAAAAAGCTATTATTATATACCATTAAACCATTTCCCTTTCAGGGTAGGCGTGACACTACCCGATTCGGGTAGTGTTTCTAGGTTTTTCTTGTAGTTATAAATAACTACAAGTGTGGGCTCACCACACCCACGATGTGCCAACAGCACTCATGTCAGTATTCTTGAATGGTCACCCATCCAAGTACTAACCGCGTCCAACGCTGCTTAACTTCAGTGATCTGACGAGAACTGGGTTTTTCAGCGTGGTATGGCCGTTAATTATAATCAATTCATTTTGGTCATTCGGTACATTTTCCATCGAAATCCAAGTTAGTAAGAAGCGATAGTAAGAGAAGATTCAATTGCAAATTCCTAAAATCATAGATACAACTTTTTGTTTTTCAGTCATAGAGATATTTACTTTCAACATTAGAAACAGTACAGGTGTAGAAAATTGTTTCCCAGAAAAAAGCTATCATTTATTGTAATCAATCCATTTTGGTCATTCGGTACATTTTCGATTAAAATCCAAGTTGGTAAGAAGCGATAGTAAGAGAACATTTATTTGCAAACAACGTTGGTAAAAAAATGTTTTTTGCTTGCGAAAGAAAGTTCTTTCTGTGTTCACAGAAAAAATTAAGTTCAATTTAACTCGAAAAAGATTAAATTACACAAGCAACAAACCTTAATTGTATATTTTAGTAGGCTCCTATAAGAATCATTATTTCAAATTATTATTTTCAACTCGTATTATTTCTGTTCTTATAAGCTTCAAAATAAATCAAAGTTAACCGAATCCACTGAAAGTGAATTTCCCCAGTAGCATTTCTAATTTAGAATTTTGTAAACTTCAATCTTTCTTATTGGAAAGTATGTGAAATTTAAATTGCCAAATATAAATTATAATTTTTCCACTTTAAATTTCTAAACTTTAAATCATACGCCACTGTGAGTCATTATTCGACGTTCGTTCCTTTCTCACAAAGACTACTCTGCCGGCTTTCAGCCCCATTGTGCCTATAATGCCCACTTTAAGCGGTACATAAGTGCCACAATGCTCAACTTACGTAGACGCGTATGTCGTGCTCCACTTGGTAACTGTGAACTTTCCCCTTTGACGTTTAATTTACTGTAAAAAGAACCTCATTACCGAGTCTCCATTGTAATATGGTTGTGTCTCCCTTCTTACTATAATCGTTTCCATCAAAACTTAACTCTGGACAATAAAATATATTTATATTTAAAACTAACCTAATTTTTGGAGAAGCTTTTTCTGCAATTTTTGTTAAGAATTTATAAAAAGGTTGGATCCATGTGTTTCAAATCATTGGCGACTCGAAGTAGAGAGAAAATTAAGCTGAGGAAGCACACTGAAGTCCCTCTACCATGAAAAGCTTAGCCTGCCGTGTAGGGTGTAAAGGGGGTTCGAGGCGTGGATACCATAAACTTATATTAAACAATAAAATGCAAATATAACGGTTTATACCGAAAGCTCTACGCGGTACAAGTCGAGCAGAGCCAGTCTCTCGATCCCTTTGCGTTCTATTCCTCCACCAGGAAGCAGAGAACCGAGTTTGCCGTGCGTTACTACCAACGGGATCGTAATTAAAAAAAAACTTGAAGTGCCCGATAAGACTGGAGAAGGGGTTTATCACCTTTACCAAGCCAATCTCTGTTATTGCTCAGCCAGACGTAACGACAGTCTGACCACTCACGTCTCTAGCCACTTGCCGCACGGCTGATTAATCGTTGACCGTTACCACTTGCTTTCAAAATCTCCTTCAATTAACTCTAACTGGATATAATACAAAGGTCGTAGAATTATAAGCAGCTAAGTTATTATTCATTTTTCCACGGTTATACCAGTTTTTAAATAGTTTATATATAAAGTTCGCAAGCGTTAGTTCAGTGATTCAAGTGTTAAGTTATAATTTTCACTACAAAAATATTTAACTTATTTTCACCAATATGTCAGTGTGGTCCTACTAAGAATCCCATAAGAAGAAAAAAAACGGAGAATTTCAATCCTCTATCTTTCAATGCGACTTTAAGTAGCACCACACCTTCTTAAAGGCCCCTCGATCGAGCTGCCGCATCTATGTCTAATATCGTTCGTTACCGTACATTTTCTACTGACAGTTAAATTTTACAAAAAATTAATTAATTTGAACTGTACCGTGAAGCAAAATTGCAGCCGTCATTTTAATAAAAGTTAGTTAAATCTCACTTATTTTTAGTCAAACTTTACTAATTCAGACTTAAGAGAGCAGTTAAAAATAATAACACTGTAAAAAATGTCTGCTTGAAACTTGCAATATATTACATTGTAGTATTTAAATGTTAGTGTTGTAATGTTGCCTTTCATGCATTCCAATTTTATCTCAATGTGTATTGCAATTTTACAATACCGCATAGAGTCACCGTATTGTAATGTTTGTAATTTTACAGTACAAGTATTGTACGCTTGTATTGTAGAAGTATTGTAGACTCCCAAACATTTCTAACAGTGTATATTTTAGTACAGGAATGTTGAATTTTCATCTTTATTTTCGAAGCACATGAATCTTTAAATATCATCTTTCGGACCATAAATATGAAAGTTTACACTGCTATGGCTTCAAAGTCAAGAAAATGGAAAACGCAAAGTTACTCCAATCGACTTTCGTCCAAATCAGAAGCGCAGAGTAAACGTGAGTTGCGTGTACTTGGAAATTGGTGGATCATGGAAGATGGAAGGATTTCTATTTTGAGTAGGAACGTTGAGCAGCGGACGAACTGGAGGCTTTGCGAACCACTTCACAAGGCGCAAGGATAAATGGATGGTGCGAAAACGAAGTTTCAGCAAAAAGAGGGTGCTCTCTTCATGGAAGGCCAAACTGGCGGAGACCCTTGTCTTTTTCAAGCTTTTTCTTGCATGCGAGAGCAATCTCCTGAGCAGAAAAACCAGCTAAGTCATTTCTAGATGTATTGATCTACAGGAAACAAACCATTGATATTAAAAAATGAATCTTCCGTTTTAGCTTTCTCATAATAATCATTATTGACTCATAAATTCCTAAGATTAAGTGACACTCAGTAAAGTGTAATTAATGCTTTTTCAGTTACAAAACCAAGCCCTATCCTGATTTTATTCAAACAAAATCCTTGCGCAATAATGACGTCAGTTAATTATCAAATAATTATCAAATAAATATCACAATAAGCCACGTTATTTAATAATACTTAACAATTAAATACTAATTTCAGCGATCAACTTGGCAATTAAACAATGCACGCGTAATTCAAACAGCAGGAAATGTTGATAATACCAATTTTCAAAGTGAAATCAAATCATTCATCGCGAAATATGTGGGGTGGTAATTCAACGACCAGTCTGGATCTGCAGACTAATTTAATTCCCGGACTTCGCACAAAGGTAATCAATGCCCTATTAACGTCGATCAACCCAAGTATAAATTATACGACCAGAGACCGACTGATACCAAATCGCCTTTTCGATTAACACATATAATGATCTCTTTAAATTGAGTTAAACAGAAGTTAACGACGCTCATAAGAAAAAGTCTTTGACAATTGGATTTGAAGCACTTTATAAGTTACAAAAAAATGTTGAATAATGCCGTTACTTTGGAAAATACAGTCAAACCTCTGCTAAAATCTGAACCCTACTTCGGTACTATATGTCGGAGAGAGATAACGAAAGGATATTCATTATTCAGTTCCTAGATATCGCGAAACGATAAGAAATTGAAAATGGTAATTTTTAGTGTTTGGTTTTAAATTTAAAGAGGTGAAATCTGATGAAAAATTCAAATCGGGATTAGTCCAGACTTGTTAAGTCCGCCCTCTCCATTTAGGATCTTCACGAATGGAAGAACGCTTATAGCCAGCAAGAGGCTGGAAAACCTCTTGTTACTGCCAACGAGAATTGCCCTTAGCAAGAATGTAAATGGCCGTCTTATCGTGTTTCGGTCTTACGGAAGAGTGCCTTCACCGCCTTGAACGTAGACGTGAGTCTTGCAGAAATCTCATTGGTGCTTCGCGATCGAATTGCCGTCTGGCTCAACGACGTGGAAGGCAAGGATTGCCTAACTCCTTTTTTGCTAATATCAAGAAAAAGAAAAACAAAAATTTAGTTATCTTCCAAACGCCCTTCCCTCGAAAATTTTCGATGTGAAAATAGTCCTCCCTGGGGTGCTTTTTGTCGCTTTCAAGATTTTTTAAAATTCAAAATCCAATCCACTGTACTATCATATCAACGCTTGATTGAAATAAACATTTTTTACGTATCTCACAAGTTAATACTGATTTTCGTAAAACCACATGGATGTATTCGTATTCAAGAAATGCTAAATTCCAGAAATACATAAAATTGAATTTCGAATAAAGGTTCTACGAGAAAAATAAAATTATTCCTACGGTCAAACCTCCAATCGCATTATGTACTGTGTTTCAAGGGAAAGCAACAGGTACAGAGTGCTGAGCGTACAAAACTACGGAATTTATATTCCTAAGTTTCGGCATACAAAAGCAATTTTCTGTCGATATAAATAAACGAGACGGAAGGTCGAATGGAAATTACTCTCCTAAATATATGAAGATGGAAGCAGATCAACATCTATGGTATGTCGGTGGAAATAACAATCCCAAATCGTTATAACGATTCCCGAAATACTTCTTGCATCTAGAATCAGGAGCAATAATAATAATCCGAAAATATGTGCAAGAAGTAATACTACCTCTGATTCTCTTTCTTTGATAAAGTTCAGAGATAAATAAATTACTTTCGATCTTTTTGATTTTGACTTTCGTAATTATTCAGTGGTATTAGACATTAGGCACTAAATCTTCTCCTGAATCTATTCCTTGGCGTTGATACATTCGTTCTCTCAGGAGAATCCCATCGTCAGCGCTATAACCGTCATTCCGAACGCTGCCACGACATTGGCAGCGATAACTTTCTAATTAGGAGCCTGTCTGCTGTTAATTATTCTCGCGTGATTAATGGTGACAGATATACACCACCCGGCTCCCCAGGACGTCTAGGCGAGCCAGCAGAAAGGTCTGTCGTCCGTTTTGGTCTCGGCACGGAACCTCGTATGGGGAAGGGTACTGGCACTAATCAACGGGTCGTACCACCAGAAACCAGGGTCACGACAAATGAACAGCCTAGAAAGAAAGCCCAAGAAACGATAGACAATGTGCGTGGTCCTTGATTAAATTTCTCCTTGCCAAGTGCGTGCTTACGAGAGGAGTTTTTCTGAACACGAGAAATGACCGTCTTGATTTGCACGGATTGGGGACAGACATTCATTAGAGTTTTTTGCAGCGGAAGCTCCTTTCTTAGATTGAACGGCAAATGACAATCAATCCAAAAAAAGGCAGAAAAGTATTGTAGTGATTGATTTGCTTCTTACGTTGATTCCTTGTATCACCAATTTTTCGAACTATAAAATTAATGTTCTTTCACGGACACTTGATTTCAAGAAAGAATCATATCCTTTAATTTTGATTAGCGAGTTCTAATTCGCGGATCATCAAGGGTCATTAGAAATACGTTACGCTGTATTTGCGCCGGGCAGTGCACGAATAACCTTTCTAACTACATTCCCAGATACTCAGAGGAGCAGTGGATGGTCGATTCACGTAATTCCCACCTAACATAGTGACTCATTTGGTGCCCAATGGTCGCCTGTTTCCAGTTTCTGCGAGTATTCTGCGGCGGTACTAAGCCGCTTTAAACTATATTTACCCCCTTTCCCCTCTTCTCACAGGTTTGTTATGCATGCATCTTGATCATTTTACGAGGGAGTAAAATACTTGAGCGACCACCACTTGTTATAGCTATCAGCACCACTACCTCTGGCAGCATGGTCAGGGTAGCTTAAATATTCCGAAAGTGCATCACACCCCGACCAACCAGAGGTGCGGTAACGCGAGAAGCGTTGTATAAGCTTTATTTGCCGGAGGGTGGACTGTTTATGGCGGTCTAAAATGTCTCTCGCACGATACTGTCTCTCCAATGAACGTTGCAACCGTGTTTACTGAGTAATGCTTCGAGATGCTGCGGTCAAACTGCCAACGATTCGTAAAACTTTTTCCAGAAATGTACCAGAAAGTCCTTTCTTCCTACTAAACAATGCCACATTCAAAAGTATGTATAAAATGTTGAGTGCTTTTTCCATTTTTGGAAAGTCATATATTCTTTAGGAGGGAATGTAAAACGTCTTTCCTCATGAATAGAACGATCTTTTTTATTACTCTTTTGTTGCTAAAAAAATAGCTAGGTAGTTTGAACTTCAGCCAAAATCTGTGGTAAATCCAGAAGAAGCATACTTGGAATAAGAACGTCTACTTCTTATACATCTGTTGTCTAGTCGCAGCATCTTCCTCGGTATTATAACGTTTAATGTGCCTTACTTGTTGATAATTTGTATTCCGTAGAGTGAATAGGTCTAATACTCCTTTAAGCGGGTAACTGCGAAGGTTTACGGGCATTTAACTCCCTCTATAAACTAACTTGATCTAAGAGTCGTTCCGTATGCTGAGGAAAACGACAGAGTTTCTTCCCCTTTCTTACTGCTACAGCTAGCACGCCCTCGTTCGACGTACATCAGCTACTCTGTTTGAACCTGCTGATTCTCTCTCTCACAGGAACGTCTTGAGACGCAAAAACTTTCCCGTTATTCAAGGTACATTGCGAATTAGGTATACAATTAGATACTGTGTGTTGTTGAACCGATTCATTGTATGTCTTTCTACGTGACAACGCATCTCCGCCCTTCGACTGTTAAATTAATATCACCTTACTTTTATTTTATTTACATTCGAATGTGTCAAGTGGGTTCAAGTAGCGCAGAAAAAGCGCGGTCGCTGAAGAAGTGATAGGTGCAAGTGATGAGATTACCACAAAGCTGGGGATTCCTGGCTGTAGGTTTGCGCGTAAGTGATGCAGTACGGCTGTCGTCATCCAAAGTAGAAGTTTATAAGTTTAGGAACGTGAGACAGAGGACGAAATTGAATACCTATATCAAGTTCAACTTTAACAAAGATATAAAAATGTCCTACTGTATCAAACAGAAGAAGCAGATCTCTAAAAGCGATTCACATACTGTAATTGCGGACTCAATTTGTGAGAGGCAAGAAATCAAACTGTCGATGTCGACTCGACAACAGCCATGGTTTCTGAATTCACCTAAGTACATTAAGAAAGGCTTTCCGGTATAATTAGCTAAACGCCTGAATTACCGAAGTCAGACGGTAGATAGGTAAGTTGCCTACGAGTATCAGGACGCAATGACAGAGGGAGGAAGGGCAACGAACTATATATCGAGGGAGATAGAGATTTTTTCTGCTTGAACCTTCGTCTCAATGTACATTGATTGCAGAGTACCAAGCATTCAGCCCATACTAGTAGTTTTCCCTAAATTCAACAGATAGTGAAGGTCCTGAAGCCTCTGATTTAAACTCATACCATTCTATAAACTAAATTTCTCTACCATTGTACCATCTATCCAACAAAAGCTTGTTCAAAATTCTAAAAATATTGGCATATATAATCAAATATCGTTCTATCATCGAAATTCAAATACTGCTTTGAACTATCTACATCTATCTACAGCTTTCCAAATCTTGGATAATGCTAGTTAGGTGTGACTCTTTCACTGGAATTCAAAGGTTTAACAGTTTCGACATATTTAAAGCAGCTCGCTCACTAATGGATGAGGCGCCGTTCATTGAGAATGGCTATTGGCCACCTTTACTGCTCGAGTCTCATAGGTCGAAACCGCTGAGAGTTCTCGTCGTGGTTGCATTCATGTGAAATCTGGGAAAAGTCCGTGTTGTTCTGAATAGAGATTAGCAAAGCGAGGTTAATGATGAATAGAGAAAACGGAACACGCAGTGGTCTATGTAATTTGAAATATCTTGCGAAGGTCAGTGAACCATCAAATATATTCAAACTGCGTTGCTGACATTTGCTAATCTGACTAACAATAAAACGAGCTAATATAAATGGCACAAAAACCTACAAATCTACCACAAATTAAAAAAATTCTTCTAAATTTGAATACGAGAACAATCTTTTATCTTCTCGATTTTTCTTCTCGAATCTGAAATACTCGAATCATTCAAAGAAGGATTGACCATCAAAGTAGCAAGCCATCAAACGACACTTTTGTCGACTACAAACCCAAAGTTACTTCAGTTTTTTGCTTTACGATTCTAAGAAGGTGAACTGCAGACGAAAGGAACTGGAGATTCCTATTATTTCACGTACTCTTCTTGACGATAGGTTGTCTAGAGTATCTATAAATTCGAGTAGCTCCCCTCCTTTAAGTAATAGGGGTGAGTATATCGGCGGTATACCAGGCTTCATGCGCGTGTAGTTATATAAGCATCGGTTACAAATGCACGTGGAAAACAGTAATAAACGCGCCAAGAGAGTTTTGTCGAGAGTACGAGTATGAGATAGGGCGATGTTGAGCTATGTGCGACGATCCAGGGATGGGATAAGGGTTAAGGGGTTTTGCTGGAAAGCAGAGATGGCTTGTTGCATTTGCGCGGAGCTCACGTCGAATTTCGCGGGTAACAAATTTACACGAGTTCGCCTGATTTAGCGGCCATAAGTTCAACTACAGCAGTGGACTTCAAGGGGGGAGGGTCGATAGGGGAATTGATTAAGTT
>CAKNYM010049890.1:35610-86517 GCA_932195095.1 Andricus curvator
AGCATGACTAGTGCTCTTACTATTATAGGCATATTTTTTTCTCCGTGCAGATTTTAAAATGTTCAATAGGTATTGAAATATGGTAAATTGGGAATACATGCTGCAACTGTTAATTCATTTTTCATTGCTTTAAAAATTTGAAGAAACCTTTATTTTATTATGCTAGACACCAACCTTTACGCGGATAATTTGTGGCGAGAAAAATGGATTTTAATGGTGTGGTATTTATTTTTAGGCGTGAATGAAATACGTCCTTGAAAACTGTGCCGTTTGTATTTTGGATCGTTGGGCGATGATGGATCGGTGTTGAAATTACGTCACATCGTAACAGCCATTTCGTAATTACACCGGCAGTGATTCGTCTCGTCTTATCTATCGAGGTTCATCAATAATCTTCTTCGCCCGGGAACCGTCAGAAGCGCTACCGCTACCAAGATCGCGACTTTCTTTACGGTCCCGCCTTGTTGCTGAGACTAGAAGGGTGTGGTTTTAGGCAAAAACGCACTCTCATACCAGGAAGAGTGGCGGTGGGCAGAAGGCCTTTGAGGATATTACATACCTTTCTGAAGGATATTAAATTCTGAGATTTATCTCGCAACCCCTTGCCTTCTTTTCTGGTCTTGGCAGCGCGATTACGAAATCCACTGTCATCTCTGACGTCAAAATCTTGTTTGCTGGCGAACTCATTCGGTGTTTTGCTCCAATAAAAGGTTTTCAGATTCCTGTACCATTTTTTTTTGATTTTAGCAATATTGGGATTTTGTTCTTTTATAAAAAAAAAATTGCTTGAGTTAGTAGCTTGTGAAAAAAACTAAGAAAAAGAATAATAGCGTTTCCTTTCAGTTATTCCTTGAATAAGAAGTATGTACTTAGTGGTTTAAGGTCATGTGTCAGGCTGTCACGTGTGACCAATTCTTTTCGACGAACTTATACTCATGAACTAATCAGTCAAATGGATTTTATATTCCAGACACAGCTTTGTCTTTCTTTCCTTTACGTATGCTTGATATTGAACATTCTCTCGAGTTATTAGTTTAAAAGTAAGATCTTCGAAAAGAATTGGTCACGCACTGAAAAACTGGCTTGGTTGGGGCGACAAGCTTTTTATTAGTAGAGATGGTATTAGCCACGACAACTAATTGGATGGTAAAACTAACTAACCAGTTTTGTGCGGCAACAAGTCACCGTTAGTACTCATACGTAGTTCATATTAGTAACGATAGTAACTGTGAGCCAAACAAATCAAAGTTGTGACATTTACCACCAATGTATTTTCCAACAAATAAAAAGGTTATATAATAAAGGTTATATAATAAGGTTTAATAAAGGTGACAATTTTTTAATATTATCACACGGATTAATTATTCACATATACTGGAAATTTAGAATTTGCTGGTGACCTAGAGATCAGAATATTACTTTGACAAACTCCAAGGTAAGTAAAAAATAGTTCGTTAGACATGGATCTTTCAGGACTTCATCTGAGAAATATAACCACGTTGCACGTTAAATCCATGGGGACTTCCAGTAGAAATATGCTATGCATTGTCAAATCGTTTTACAGCATCATCATCGCTAAAAAAAAGTGTAAGTAGGGCCAATTATTTGGTTTGTAAGATATGGTACTGTTATTTTATTAGATGGGACAACCATTTTATTAGCTGTTGGTACTAATTGAATGGTAACTGCACCTAATGGAATTGTTGTACCAACTAATGAAATAGCTGTATGAAGTAATAGAATAACAGTACCATATCTTACAAACTGAATAGTTTTCCCAACTGACCATTTTTCAGTAATGGATAGAAAGAGATTAGGTTACTTAGGTAAAATCTTGGAAGTTTCACGTGTAGCCCAAATTAAGAATTTTCAACCAAAGCGATCTTAGAAAAATTAAAAGGTATCGCAAGATATTGCATATACGGTCAGAACATTGAAACAACGAATGATGAGTTATTTGATTTAACATGAATTCTCCAAGTTTTTATACTCTCATTGAGGAGAAATTGATTTTTGATAAATGATGTATATTTTATGTCAGGAGTAGTAACTGCATTAAATTTAAAATCTAGGATATAATTATTTTTAATACTCAGAACAAATCATTTAACAGTAAGACTTACTGCATAAAGTATTGAGTTATCTATCTGAAAATGGTTATCTAGCAAAGGAAGTTGCTGCGGCAACAAAAAAAGTAGAAAGGACAACTACTACCATCCATGGAAATAAAAGTAGTAACTACAACCACTTATGTGGCAGTGGTATACGTTATAAACTAAAGTAGTTGGCCCTACTGCTTTATTAGTTGTCCCAACCAACTATTTTTTTCAGTGCGTAATAATCTGGTAAATTATTAAGATCCAATCATCGCCTGCGATTGTGATATTAATTTTTCATTACTAGTTCATTTTTCTTATTCATGCGAGTTTGAAAGAGTTACCCTCACAAAAGGGGTGCAAAGTAAACCGAGTGGCGTGTGACGTGTTATTTACCGCCTTACTTATATACTGCAATCTCAGCTCGACGCATATCCCCTTTCTTCTTTACTCGCCTTCTCTTTCCCTCTATTTGCTTCTAAACTATCGCTTTAGTCTTCACCTCTTCCTACCGAGTTCATCCACTTCTTCGGAATTGACACCCGGCACGGTATTCTAGGAAAGAAGCATATAAGTCGCAATTTCTTTAAATTCTGATTAATTTTCGATCAACCCTTGAATCAGGGTAACAGGTACAATGGTTGGCCACCTCCCCAATATGCGCTACCTCGTTTAAATATGCACACATTAAAAAATATTCACAAATAAAAGTACAATTAAAATAGTTCTCTTGTATAAAATTATTGTTTTTTTAATAGTTACTCAAGATTACTATAAAGTTTTGCATTTCAGTTTGATTTGTTCATTAAAGAAAGACGGGATTAGTTCTCTATCCTTAAAATGATATATGTATATCGATAAATGTGTGGCTAATAAATCGTGAATAAATCAAAGACATAATGACTGAAACACTAATCTGAAACGAAAATGACTAATATATTTGTAAAAAATCATTTTAAACTGTTCAAACTATGTATGGACTATACAAATAATGTTTGTTACATTTTCTTAAGAATAATGAGCGGAAGTAATCCCAAAAGAAAATTTTTGGTTCTAGCTAATTATTGTGCAACGTACAGGCGAAGAGCTGTTCTTTAAACGTCAGTATTCTATAGGCTAATGGGACCAATGACTATATTTCGCCACATTTCAAGGACCAAGTAATTCAATCATTGATCTGTGCTAATCATTACTTTGTGGCCAACCATTGTGTATTTCTGAATTGTTATTTACGTTTATAGTGGTTTTCATAAATTTCTAAACTTGAACAATTTCTTAAGTGGCCAATTATTATACCCATTACTCTACTTTTTGATCCCTGAAGTTTCTCGATAAATTTATTTAGTCTATAATTTATTTTAGTCAACCCACTCACTATTGAAAATCGCGATGAGCTGCCACGATAATTTGCTGAACTGTTATCAGAAACAACTGACGCCGAAATTATTTCTCGTCATTTGAATATCATTACTTATCAAAATAATTCCAGCCTTCTTCTTTTTCTATCAAATTTACTATACGAATGTTTTGGTAACGAATAGAATATATTTATCTCTAGAAGTGATGAACTGAACAAAAATTTTGTTTTAAATCATAACCGTAATCGTTGCGGCTCAATATATAGCTGTAGGTAAAATAATATAGAATTTCAAGTTTCAGCTGTAGGTATTTTAACATGCACAGCTTTATTTACAATTGTATTATTTTGAAAGAAGAATGAAGACAGCAAACTTTTTTTTAATGCTTTGAAATTAAAAACCTGTGATTTTGGAGGCTTTGCTCTCAAATTGCAAAAATTTCAACAATAAAAATATTAAATTCCATTAAATGAAATATAATAGGCTAATGATAGCAATTGATGCCAGCTAGGACACTCTTTTTTCCTTCACCTCACACATCAAATCCCTCTCTTCTCCTCATTCCCCTCCTCACTCACTCACTCACTCTCTCTCTCTCCCGCTCATAGTATATATTTTTAATTTTTTCGAATAATAGAACCACATAAGCTTTCTGATGAGCCACAAGAATTTACTGTTGCCTATACATGAGAGCCAGAAGTCTACATTTTGCAATTTTTCACTAAGAAGAAAATGAAATAAGAAAATATATGCGATGCAGTTTTTTTTCTATTCTTCTAAATATCAGGAGCACTTTAGCCATGAAACATACATGTAACCCTTACAGGAGAGCCACAGTATCCCTATTATATATAAGAAATAAAACGGAACTAATTCTCTTCTTAGACAATATTGTTTCAACTATGGTTCACATTATTCTTTATATTATTTTCTAATCATATAACTGCATATAACCATATGTATGATAACGAAACCAATTACCGACGGAACTCGTTGTAAAAGAAACAGTTGAGTTCTTGTAACCTAAAACTCAAATGTGTTATATTTTTAGAAGAAGTCCAGAAATGAGCCTTAGTTAAGCTCTTTAACGATACAAATTAAGTGTTTGTGCAAAAATAGTGAAAATAGAAACAATTTTATATCTGAACTCGGACAATATGATCCCCCATGATAATGGTTCGCTTACCCTATAATAAAATACATTTAACATCATCCTTCTTATCTTAAATAAAAAAGACAAGGTGAAGGTGACTCGAATTTGGGAAAGGGACAGTAGGATAGAGAGAAAGTTCTGACATTTTTAATTAAAAAATAAAATAAATTCACGTCATGAATAGTTGAAGTCTCGGTAGAGAAAACGTTGGATCAATACAAGTTTTGGGTCCATGGAGTTCTAAAGAGTTATTCTTTCTTTTTTTAAGGGCATTGGAAACCAGGACCCAACCTCAAAATTAAATTGCCTTATTTTACTCCATAAATGCTAGAGTAACATCTTTTTTACATAATTAGGGCCTATTTCTGCTTTTCAATCAAATCTATATTCAGTGTGAAAAATTGGATAATTTAAATAGTTTTTATGTGAAACGTTTTTTTTTCTAAACCCAAGCACCCAAAAAAATATGTTTTACACAAAAACTATTAAAATTAGCCAATTTCTCACTCCGAATACAGACTTGTTTCAAAACAGTAATAGGCCATAATTATTTTAAAAAGTTATAATTCTGTATTTATGAAGCAAAATGAGGCAATTCAATTTTGAGTTTGGGTCCTAGTTTCAACGCCCTTACTTGTTTCACTATTCTGCGGAAGCGCTGTAATCGATACAGTATCAACGAAAATTCAAAAATTCAATTCGGAAATAAATGTTAAAAGTTAAAATGGTCCAGGTTATTTATTTCACATAAATCTCAACCTCAAAAGTGTATTTTTCCAAATCTAACTTTATAAATTTTGAGCAGGGATGAAACTGAAAATTGCATTTACTCAAGTGACGAAAAAAATCCAAAATTAAATTCGGCAACTTTTGAAAATAAATATTCTTTTTTTTAGAAACAATATGTTTGATATTATCCACTCTGGACTTTTAACTTCTAGCACTTCTGTTTTCTTTTTATTAACTTAGGCTTTCCAGCCTTTATAGTCCTTTTATTAATTTCCGGGTACCATTCTGATTGATTCAATTTTCGTTTTTAGCCCTATTAAAAAATTCTAATTGCAAGTTAGATTTACAAGAGGTACATTTTGGAAGTTGAAGTTAGAATAGGCAAACAGTTTAGAAAAAAGAATTACTCCATAGAACTCTATGCACGCAAAACATGTGTTGATCCAACGTTTTTTCTGCTGAGGCTTCAGTTTTTTCTGCATTTTAGAAAGCTACAGATCGACCTCATTTTTCAAATGAGCCATAAAAATTCCTGTAACACTTATAGGAGAATCACCATTTAAATTACAGAAAACAGCCTTACGCAATTCTTTACATGTATACAATATGCCTTTTTTAAAGTCTATCATTTCAAATAAACAATTTTTTGAAGAAGGAAAACTATTTGAAAATAAAAGAGGTTATTCCTATATGATAGAAGTTCTTGTCTTATAAATTATCCTAAAAAATGAGAGCAGATTTAATTCTAATGTGAAATATCTCGTTCCGTTATATAGCACAACCCATGGGAAAGAAATTGCAGGTCTATCTAGTAATTATCTTTACATCGAGCAGAGTCCTTCGTGGCTGATTGCACGCGTGGAACGAGAAGATTTACAACCCCTAAATCACCTCCAGTAGGACGTACCACTTTTCTTCCTGCAATTTTCCTTCTCCTTCTGCCCTCCTAAACCCCGCGAGTCTGCTCGCATTTAGTGCAGTTTACAGTTACAAATATTAATTCCTCAGGCTCGGGCATCGGGCGTTTATCAACATCTCTAGTTCGCTGCCACACATAACTCAGGATGTTTAACACGCGAAGCCTGCGTGACCGAATGAGGGACTCGAGTTTATTCGCACTCCCTCGTCGCCCTTTCCCTCCCTATCGCCAAAGTAACCGAATTTAACTTTCCGCATAATTGTGGCACACTATATACTGCTCATTAAGATAAAATAGACGATTTCCAAAGAGTGAAAATAATTTGCGATGAAACTTAGCGAAATAACCAATTATTCATGATTAATAACAAAAAATTAGAAACAAATTTCTGAGCGGTCAAAGAGTTCTCTTTTATATTGGAACTGCATTAAAACGTGAATTTTAGACGTAAAAAAATGCATTCTTAATATAATTCTAAGTTTAATATTTCCCAAAAATGTATTAAAGAGCTTAGTTTTAAGAAATGATAAATTTGCATTTTCAAAAGTAGATGGAGCGGAGATTAAACTAATGAATCGATGACTGTTTTTGGAGATCGAAACCAAATTAAAGGGCATTTTTCGATATTTTACAATTATTTATATACATTCCAAATAGTCTGCTTAAAACTGTGCTAAGCGTATGAAAATATCAAGAAATAACGAAAAGAAACGTAACGGAACATTGCGCCTCCGTGGTTACATTATTGTTCGATTTTGCCTTATGTACTTTCAAAGCTCACAAGAAACGGAGCGACAATTTTTCTTAATTCCTGAAGAAATTTGGGTTGAAGGAATAAAAATCACACCCGAATATTTTACGTGTAACAGATGTAAGGGTGAAAGTCTAAACGTTGAAACAATTCGATTTTGAATGTAGAAAATTATCCGGGAAATATATCGGGCCAGGATCGACCGTCCTGATCTCTAATGTGGCACTGTCAAGACGATCTATTATGGCGCTGAGTAGAACTGCAACGTTTTTGTATGGTCAAACGCTACTTTGGAAAAGATAATCTAGCGCTAGTCAGGACGAGCTAATCTAGCGCTAGTCATTCGGTCTTGTGAAAATCTAATTTTGATGGTTGAAGTTAAAAATAATGATTTCAAAGACTGTCTAGATGATGAGAAAAATTTTTGTTTGTTTTGAATATTTGTACATTTTTAATTTTGCATACTATTAAACACCCTGAATATTTTTGAAAATATGCAAAAAATATTTGGATTCAAAACTTAAAAAACTGGTTGGTCCTGATAGGCTAGCCAGCAACTGATTAGGGCCCGAAACGACTGTCTAGATGAGACGGTCTAGACAATTCTCTGACTGGACGCCAGTCTGCACCGATAATTTACTACACGGGATTGAAGGGGGAGAAAAGTATTTGAGATGAACACAATTTTTTTTCTATTCATATTATTGATAATATATGTCAAAATTATGACTCGCGAGATAAAGAAGAAGAAAATATGAAAACTAAAATTTCATTCTTCTTCTTCTTTCTAATTCAATTAACTAAATAAATATTTACCAATATAAAATTCTAATTTTATTGATTTTTTCGTCTACTTAGTTTGTATATAATATCTACACAAGCGGACTGAGATTTAATATTATTTTAAAGATTTCAAGACATTTTAGGGAATTTAAACAAATTTAACGGAATCGCAAAAAATTTCCCAAACTTTATAAGGATTTCACAGGATTGTATAGGATTTAAAAGGTTTGAGAGTATTTTTAATTTTTCCAAGGGACTTTACAAAATGCGAAAGGACTTTTATGAGATTTCATTAGATATAATAAATTTCTCAGGATTTTATGAAATACCTATACAATTTCAAAGCATTTCACAAAAATAAAGAGTTTTCGTAGAATGTCAAAGATTTGAAGCTATTTTCAAATATTTCAGGGAATTTCACAGTGTTCCACAAATTCTATGCAGTTTTAAAGAATTTTCTTGAATTGCGGAAGATTCTGAAGGATTTGATATAGGATCTATAGGATTTTAGCATATTTTAGAAGATATAAAAGCATTTCAGGACATTTTTAACATTTCTAAATATTCCAAAGGATTATTGAGAAATTTTGAGGAACTTTATTAGGCTTCCGAAGATTGCAATAATTTTAAGAGATTTAAAAACTATCAATAACGTATTTTATTGAACATCCCAGGATCTCAAAGGATTTTGTAGAAATTCAAATATTTCAAGAAATATCATTAGACTTCATATAATTTCACGGAATTTTATAATATTTTAATGGATTTCAAAGAATGTATTTACAAGCATTGAGGGATTCCGTTACGAATTCAAAGATTTAAAGAGATTTGCAAATATTTCAAGGTATTTCTAAAGATTTTTTTATTTTTAGGACATTAAAAACGATTCCAAAGAATTTTCAATAGATATCAGAAGTTTAAAGAGTTTTTAAAGGATTTTAAACATTTTAACGTATTTTTAAGATCTCGAGGGTTTTAGGATATTTTTAAAAAATCCAAGGAAGTTTTATTTTTTATTTTGAGATACAAGGTGAAAAGATCAGTTTGAAAAACAAAACCCTTAAAAAGCAAAGTAAGCAAATTCTCGCCGGACACGGTGAAATGTAAACAAATCGTGTCATAAATTATATTGTTAAATGTACTAACGTTAGCCAAAAAATGTTTCATTGTTTCGGGTGCGCACACACATTTTATGATAACGTAACTCTTGTATTACACGTGGAATTATCGCATCTTTTTTCTGATAAATTTAGATGCATGGAAAGTGACTGCCTCAAATTTTATTCTAATTTTCAATCTTATAAAAAACATCGCAATCTTAAACATTATAGCCCAAAAGTATATCCTCAATCCGAGCAAAAAGTGGAGTTTTTTGATGACGTTACTCCTTCCTTTTCTGGACAGACGTCAGAGTTGATTCAAAACGAATTATCGTGCGTAGATTTTGATAGCTCAGAAGATGAATCTGACGAAATTTTCGACGACGAACTCCTCAGTGATACAGTTTTTTCTCCAGAGGTCTTGGATCCATCACGTGTGCATGGTTAAACTGAATTTCAAAATAAAATAACTTTGTTCACTGCAAAAATGTATAAATTGACTAGCATAGCTAGAAAGAGAGTGGATGAGATAGTGAACGACGTTTCCGATTCAATAAAAAGTAACGTAAAATGCATTAAAGAGGAAATTAATAATAGAGCTAAAGAATCGGGTGAAAATGTATTCACTATCGAAGAAATCGATAAAATCTTTTCAAAATTTGCAACGCCTTTCACAAAATTACATACAGAAGCTAAACGCTTTAGACAGTTTAAAGACAATGGAACTTTTATATTACCAGAAAATTATAAGCTTGGGGAAACAAAAGTTTTGAAATATTTTAAGTTTGAATGTAGTAGTAGCAGACATATACTTAAATCAGGCTTTTGTTAAAAAAGGAATTTTTTTTATTCGATATTTTTCAAATTTTGGTTTCTTTTGAGTATTTCCATAAATGTAATATTTTCTTCAAAAACAGTGTGTTGGGAACAATTTTACGTTTGGGCTTTTCGTATATCTCACATGAAAAATAACATCACAATAATAATACTTCTAAACTATATCTATATTAATGTCTCCAATAGATATTATTTCACCTAAGTTTGATGAAAAAAATGTATTCTATAAGAGATCATTTAAACAAAACTTATTACAATTTCTTAAACTCGCCGATTTATTTCACGTATAAACCCGAAAAATTACCGATTATTAAAGGCCCAAATATGTATCACATACCATCCTTGACCCTACAATGCTTAACCAAGATTTTTACACGAAAATCCAAGCGTTCGTTAGCTTAGTTGGTTAGGGCGTATGGCGTGAGTTATAGGTTGACGGTTAGAGATATTTAAGGTTTGTATAGGTAGGGTTCGAATCCGCTGCAATTAGAATTTTTTAAAACACATAAGCGTGCGAATGACATATGTAAGTGACAATCAGTGATCGCGTGTGAAGAATTATGTAATAAATTAAGTGTTTTAATAATTATAATAATACCAAAAATAATTTGTTTTCGTTGCCAAATTGCTCTAATTGATTTTGCATCGGCTCCACTTCAGATTTTCCGGAACTGTGATACAAACTTCATAATCTGAGCGTCAATAAATGCTATATTGCTTTGGATTTTAAAAACTAGTGAAATTTTCTATACATTTTAATCAAATAGTTTCTCATGTTGTATAATCAGACCTTTTTAACTTTCACTATACTGTCTTCCATATCCGTTACTCTTGAATTAGTTTCGTAAACTTTAAAAAACTTATTTTTTCCGTGTGGTAACGATTATTCTTTATTTTAAGCTTTATCGTGGAGGCGCGAATATAAGATATACTTCTCTTTATCTGCAAATTCTTTTAGGGAATCCGCGTACCAAACAATTTACGATCATTTGCGAGTTACGGTACGAAATATGTTTTCGCTCCGCCCTAACGTACATGTCAAAAGATTTTTCCGCAGCAACGAATTGATCCACTTTTGGATCAACACTTTACGCCTTGGAATTCAGTGTGTATTAGTATTAGGTTTTGTCTATAGACACAAAACAAACTTTGATTCACTAGGAATCACATTTTTTTTAAATTCATATCAATGATGATCGAGTTTTCAGAATTTCCAAAATCTAAAAACTTCTAAAATTCTGGTTTTTTCTTCCTCGTAGAGGAAGCTTGGTAATCGTAACAATTTCGAAAAAAATAATTTATTCGTTTAATTAAACGTTCTTCAATTGAACATAGTATAATGCATTTTTTTGCACTTCATAATGTTTTCAAAATAGGGTTTTAACAGGAAAACTTTTTTATTAACATATTCTAAGCTGATGCGAGAATATAAAATATTCCCTGACTCGAGATGAATTGATTCACCTATAATATTAATAACGGCGATACCACGCTGAAAACACCAGTTCTCGTAATATCACTGAAGTTAAGCATTGTTGGGCGCGGTTAGTACTTGGATGGGTGACCGTTCAGGAATACGTGTGCTGTTGGACCGTCGTGGGTGTGGTGGGCCCACATTGGTAGTAAATATCCACCTAGAAAGACTACCCGAATCGGGTAGTGAGGCAATGAACTTTCGAGTTCGAACTGCTAATCTATGTATGTATGTATAATATTAATACATTTTATTGAAGAGTAAGGAAGTTATTGTCATTTACAATATTTGAACAATTTTTGTTCACAGTAAAATTTTGTTAATAAATAAAATGCAAAGTTGAAGTAAGAATAAAGAAGAGTCCTTGATTCGAGACAAATCGATTGACCTATAATATTGTCTACTTTTTTGTAGAGTAAGGAAGTTATGATTATTTATAATATTTGAAAAATTTGTTTCTACTGTAAAATTTTTTTCATGGACTAAAAGTTGATGCAAGAATAGAAAAGACTTCTTGATTCGAGAAGAACTGATCTTATTTTATTTTCAAACGAATATACATATAATATGACAAACAAATTTCGTTTATATTTTCTGCGAAAAAAGGAACACTTGTGCATTCTTACAATATTTTGCAACTTATTTTTGAAAAAAAAAAAATTATTTATATATTTTAATGAAATGTTCTCCAATATGCACCACGCGGAGGTACCCAATTTTTCAAAAGAGAGCATTGAATAAACGAAGTGTCTGCTGCCTAGGAACACCAAAAATATTTGGTCTACGCTAACCGAATTTCGATTAACCTAGCCGCCCCTTCAAGTTTTGTCTTTTTTCTTGTAATTTTTTATGTATTGTGAATGTTAAAAAACGACAACGATGTTAGTCCAATATTTATTTGAAAATATTTTTCTAGCTATAGAGGAAGCAAAGTGTTCATTAGTGAGCATGATTTAATATTATAAATACAATATTAAAGTGGAAGCAACCCAGATCGAACTCACCGCTACTTAAAAATGAGATCCACTGAATTAAATCTTTAAGTTTGCTGAAACTCAAGGGATTTGCGATCTTTTAAAATTTTAACATTTGTCATGACACAGGATTAATTTTCCCTGATGAGAAATTAGGGTGGAAAATTTGTTATGTAAAAGAAAACAAAAATGCTAAAATGTGTGTGAGTCTGTACGCTTCTTTCAACGAAAATTTGATTTGAATCCATTCGCAGAGAAATCAATATTCGGTTTGGAGTGTGAATAGACAAGTTTCAAATAAGTTAAGATACGGCATTATTTTCAAAAAAGAAACTATTTCAAGAATTAAGCAGTAAAATAATAAATCATTTAATTCTGATTACGTATTCAATTTTATCGAACAGAATTTGTCCTCGAGTTTTTCAACCGTTTTGTGATATTAAATTGTTATTCAAATTTCGGGGAAATCATGAATCATATTTTTATGACCAATCACGATCAACGTCCAATATTTATACTTGGTTGAAAATCCAATGTTTCGAACGTTCAATATACACACACATGTATATATATATATATATATATATATATATATATCGCCCTGTGGCTGGCCACTAAAGCGCTTCTGTGTTTGTCTGACAATGTAATAATTTTAGTCAGTAGATATAGCGGCTTGCAACGCGCAAAATGTGGAGAGATAAAATTGGGCAATTATAGAGGATTGTTCACTGAAATTTTCCAACGGTCCTGGAATGTTATCAAAGAGAAGCATTTTCAGAGTTTTATGCATTTTAGATCCTATAAGAGATGTTAAAATTTCAGCACACCAGATTTCAGTTTTTAGTATGGATAACATTTTAATTTAATAAATTAACCAAAATCGGAAATCTATAATACTTAAATTTATAATTTAAACTTAAAATCGTCCTAGTTCCATACTTTTTTATTTCAAAACCTTGAAATTGTTTTACTTTGAACCGAAAATCCATTCGCTTAGATGCATTTTCTTGTAATATTATCAAAAGACATGAAACGTAAATAATGCACTCTATCCATGCAACTTCTCTTTAATTTGAAAGCCGAAGGGGCTTAGCGCAAGACAGAAAGCTCAGCTTTATGAAAACTGAGACTTTGTCTAGATTATTCAAGTGATTATTTAAGTTCCATTTAATGGCCACTGTTTAAATACATTTGTTCCTTTAGGCAGTCGATCCTCTATCTGAGTTACGCAAGTAGGGAATTTCTACACGAACGGAGGATTTTCGTAAAACCGGAGGCTTAAAACGGCTCATGGCCGAGGTCTTAACTGGAATCCAATGACGGTCAGTTTCAAATATTTAACGTGCAATTTCGTAAATCTCTCATTGCGAATAAAAGCCTGATTACCATTATTCCTCTCTCTAATCTGAGCTTGGATTTTAATTATTTCCACAATCTTCATATTATCTTTATCTTTTGCCGAAAATTAGGAACAATGTTTTCCTGCTCGTTTTTCCATTATATTCCATGTTCGTCAAATTATATACTATATTTTGAAAAGCTCCGTAAGCTTTATGCTTGCACCCGTCAATTTTTCTCCACATTGTCTGTGTCTCTGCTTTCATGAATTGACTCGTTCGCGTTCTAGTTTTAGTTCCCGTGAAAAAGCGTGTTGCAAATTTGCACGAGTGTGCACTTAAAAAAAGGGTCGCAGACTCTGGAGAAACCCGAACAGAGGAGTTGGTGCAGAGAAGGGCGTATATCAGAGCGAATGGTGCATGGTACTTGGCATTGTTTCGACTTGAGTGGCGCTTCTCTGCTGTCATCATCATTTTCAATTAGCCTGTAATGACTAGGCGTCTCTGCACTAGTAAAGCCGATGGTGATGAAGGTGATCGCTCTGGCAGAAGCGACGTTGAGTGAGTTATTAATTATTAAACTCCTTCTCGTATTACGTTAATTAAAAATTGAAATAGCACAGGACAAAGTCTCACGCTTTCATGCGACGGATGCTCCTCCATTCCTCTCGTATTATTCCTACTTCCGCTTCTACTTTTCTCGAATTAATATCTGCTTTCAGTTTATATTTACAGTTCATAATTTAAGTTTATAATTCCAGTTTATAGTTTCTACTCTCACTTTTAATTTAAGTTTTCCTTTAACTTTTCAAATCAATAATTCAAAGCTTCCAAGCTATAGCTTTACAAATTCGTGGCAAGTGGCAAATTCAATTTTCTATATGAAGGATAATTTTGTTGGTGTGGAAAATTGAAAGTCAATAGCCTGAGAGCAGAAAGTGTTCTTAGGATTATATTAGTAGTAAGCTCGTCGTGTTCGCTAGATTATGCAGGCGACAGTGTTTGTGAGGGTAGTAAAATTAGCATAATCAAAGCAGCTTTGATCAATCGCAACGCACCTTGTTACGCGACTATGAGCGAGTCCGTGTAATTAGCATAATATAGCAATATCATAACGTGCGTCCCGGGAAATGCGGTAGCAACAATCATTGGTGGTATCCCTAGGGAGTCGTTTAACGCTAAAACACGCTAGACTAGACCGTTTATTTCGTCCCGACTCGTTTTAACAATACTATCTTGCCCTTGCACCAAACTACTTTACTAGTCACACTGGTCTACTTGGGTCATATTGTTTAACAACAAAGACTCATTTCCCGTAGTTTTTCATGCGCTGAATCCGAATGTGATGACGAACATTTCTCATCACATATTATTATTATAATCTTTTCAAATCATATCAGGTTTTTAAGAAAGAAAAGAGTTGAAACCCACCAAAATCGCGTTTTTGATACCCCTACAAACAAAATGTGCCCGTAGACCAACCGAAACACACACCAGTCTCCAAGATGAAAAAATTTCTGTGAAAATGGATCCAAAATTGGGCTTCATTAGATGTTTCTTTATTGCTTGTAGATTTTTAATCGCAAGCTGCGAAATCGTGGCTGCTACTTTTCTTGAAATATTCACTTTTTTTATTTCAATCATCGCAGCACTCAAGTCTTTTAAAATTGTTATTTGAGTTACAAAATGCCAAAAAACCATAATTTTTTTATATTTATTCTACCTGTTTTGCCTCATTCATCGATGTTTTCTCAGAAAGGTATAGAATTACTGAATTTATATTTACTCAACAGATTTTGATATTTTGGATGATGTTTCTTTACTCCTTCAATTTTTATAAACAAGTTGATCAAAAAAATCGATTTTGGTTGTATTTTGAAGTCTGGAAGCATTTTTTATCTCGAGCATCTTGTAAAATCATGTAAAGTGAATGTACTATTAAAACTAGATACTGCAGGATTACATTTTTCATTGATATAAACAAATTTATTGAACAAGCGCTTCTGCATATAGAAAATTCGTTTTCATTCAGCGAAATTGCTTATATAACCCTCAAAAATAATTATTTAACTGCACTAGACTGAACTAGACTCTCAGTTCACGAACGCGCGGTCACACGCGATTAATGAATTCTTAGAATTGCTGGTCCCCGCAGTTTATTAGGGGGAAGGAGAGAGACGGTTGCGACTCCGCCTCTGAAAGGACGCAGTGCACTTCTATTCAGTCACGTATATTGCGTAATATTATGGAAACGGTTCAGGTGACCTTGAGTCAAGGCCCCCACAAAGGGGTGGCTGGCCTGGCTGCAGTCAGAGGGGCCCGGGGCCGCGGCGGGCCAACAGCTCACCAGCTACTTTTTTTACAATATGTATCTTTAATCTAATAATCACTTTTAAGTGACTTCACCTTATTTGAACGGAGAAAGTTCAGAAACCAATTCACTATTTCAAATTTAAGTTTCCCGCCTTTGCATAGTTAGTGGTAATTTTAAGGTGAGTATAAAACTTAATCAAAATCAAAATTACGAAAAATTTGTTCAGCACTTTCGAAATTTCCCTTGAATAAACATGCACAATTTACGCTTATTAGAGTTAAAAAAGAAGAATGGGGAGGGGGGCCCGCAAAATTTTGTAGCCAGGGGGCCCTTGTCGGGATGTGGGGCTTTATAAACAAGGCTGTTTGCAGGCAAACCCCGAATTGTTCATGAACTGAGAATCTGGTGTAGATGTATTGACCTTTAACAGCATTTGTCTTTGTTATAACCGAGTTTGGTAAACAAATGCAGAAAAAAGGGCCTTTTAGATAAAAAAATTTCATTTGTAAGCGAAATCGTTTAACTAGCCCTAAAAAATAATTATTCAATTGGATGTATTGACCCTTCACAAAATTTTTCTTTGTTTGAACAACTATCATAAAAAATGCACTAAATAAGCACTTTTCGATATTGATCATTTTTTTTGTTCAGCTCAATATTTTATTTTACCCTAAAAAGTGATTAAATTAAGTAACGTTTTGAATTCGATAAGCAATTCTGATAAACAACCTCATTAAATAGGCGCTGTTATATACAGAATATGAGTTTTTTTTGAAGAATCGTTTATTTCACCCTCAAGGATAATATTCCAAAATTGAGGTGTTTTTGTGTATAAAACATTTTCTTTGGAATTTCTTAGTAAAAATTATTTAATTTGATTAATAATTCCAAATTATTGAAACAATTTTTCGCTTGCTATTAGGGATCATCAATTTTAAAAGTGCCCATATCATTAATTTGTTACTAATCATTATGTATAACAATTTTCTCTATATAAAAACGGCCATTTCATGAATTTGTTTATCATAATTGTTTATGATAATCAAAAGTGTTGTTAGGTGTCAATGAATGCCATTAAAGTATTATTCTTGAGAGTAAAATGAACGATTATGCTAAAAAATGAATTTTCTTTTGATCGAATTGGTTTATAAGAATTGTTTATGAAAATAAAAAATGGTATTAGTGTCAATACATTGAATTTACATGATTCCACAAAAAGAACAAGATAAAAACTGCTTTCAGGCTTCAAACTACAACCAAAATCAATAAATGAAGCAATGCAGGTAGCAGAAATATGATATATATTTCGAGAACAAGCTAGATTTTGGATTTATTTTCATGAGACTTTGTCTTTTTCGGAGACCAATGTGGCCAGTTGTCAAAGTCAAACAACTGGAAAAAGAGTTAAAAAGTGCAGACCTGTGTAACTGAAGCAATATTTCATCTAAGTTTAAAACTTACTGTTTGAAGTCAATTATTTAGTGCACTCAATAGTCTCTTATAAATCGAATCTTGTCGATAAGATGTTCACTCCTTGATTAGAAAGAAACGAGCTATAAACAAGTTCTTAAGTTTAATCAATTAGCGGATAGGGGGAGAAAAGAGCGAACGATGAAAAAAGAGGAAAAAAAGCAATCAGCTGATATTGGATATCGACACTTTTTTCAAACTAGCCATCGCTTTTCAGTTCATCGGGGAGCGTCTCTCTCAGCCCGATTGCTCGCCTCGCGGGAATCGCGATTTCATGCTTTTTGAAAACGCGAAATCACGATGAGCCATCGTAATCACTGGCACTCTTTGCGTATCGAGCACTCCCGGCACTCCCCGGTGCTCCACACCCCTCTTCAACCCCCGCTGCCATGCCAGGCTGTTCTCGTTCTCCTCGCTACCCTCTCTTGATAGTGCACGGAATTCATAACGCATGGGTAACTCATCAGGCAAATGCGCGATCGATAGCACCGAGAGGGGAAATGCAACTGCTATCTAATAACTCTGCAAATACTCTATATCTTACTCCCTCGCCAATGCCCTGCTCTACCTGGAATGTGTGCTGTGTGCTCTATTTGGTCGAACGAAAATGTTCAGTCAACAGATTTTTTCATCCAGAGCATACGACTCGATACCAATATCAAAGCGATCTAAATCGCATCGACGAGCCTCACAATTTTCCGAAAACAAAGCTTTCTTGCAGCCTTGGCCCCAAGGCAGATCAATTGACATCTATTTTTTATGGTTGCGTGTCAGGAATCGAAGTTTGTGAAGTAATTGGCTCAGTTTTGTTAGAACAGTTCTGAACTGAAAAGTCTTTAGCGGTAGATTGATATATGCTTATATAAAAAGATGTAATCTAAGAAAACAAGAGGTGTCAATATGAGCAATAATCATTGCTCTGTATAAAGTTATTAACACATGTAATTGATGTGTTTTTTCCACTTTATGTGCCACATTATTATATAGTACAATATATTTCCATATGCATCAATTATATTTATGAATCAATGACTTCATAATTTAATTATTTCCAATAAGCTGCATTTGGACGACGCTGCCCCAAATACAGGGCAGAGGTAGCCGCCGGTTTCTTTATAAAAGTAACAAAAAATAGGATTCAAATAATTTATGGTTTAGTTCCTGGGAATTTTATATATTGGAAAAATAACCTTTGAACGTATTTAGTGAGGAAAAGATAAAAAAATGAAAAATATATATTTATAGAAGAGATGAAACCTCGGTGTGTTTTTCACGCGTTTTGTTTTGAGGTTTATAATCGACTACATTTGTGGTACGGTTACTATCAAACATTTGTCAACTATTTTGTGGGTTGACGCTGCTCCGATGAAGAAGCCTTGACTATTACCTGAATGTAATATATTTTAAACTAAAATGAGGTTAAATTTTGTTATTACATGATGAAATAATGTTTCATTGATAAATTATCAAATTTTTATACTATAAGTACTCTCCAGGTCCCATAGAAGTCCTTCCGGTTGACCAATTCCTAGAACTGCTGGTCCACGCAGTTTCTCAGCGGGCTGGGCGAGAGACGGTTGCGACTCTCGCCTCAGAAGACCCGCAGTGCGCTAGTACTCAGTCGAGTATATAATAATTTTTCTTTTGTTACATAAATTTTCAAGATTTGTGTTTCTAGTACTATTTTTCTGATGAAATATATATAGTCAATGCAAAGACGAATTAAAATGGTTTAGGAATAACGATACGATTGGCAAAGAAGCCGTTGATCCATGGTTGTCGCAGCTCCGTCTACCCTACTTCCACTTTTGTTTTTAACACAAAGATATTTGAGCACACTTTCGAAACTCAAATATTTAATTTATCATCGTATACGGAAGCTTTAGAAAAATTATGGTAACTGGGGTAAAACGGGCTAAACATAATCCGCTTATTGCGGAAAAGCTTTCCATCTTGGAGCAAAATGATGTTGATTACTTTTTTTTGTAAAGAAGAATATTTTTTCTATGCGCTTCTCAATTTCCAAATGCAATACCGGAATTTTCAGATAGTTTTACACAGAAAAAAGTCTAGTTTATATTACATTTTGAAACAAGCCAACGTTTGGGCTTGAATTAGGACTTTTTTTACGATCCAACGGTTCTCGAGATAATTGCAAAAAAACATGAAAAAAACTCGAAAAATATAGTTTTATAGAAATTGTTATTCAAAAAAATAAATAATACATGTTTTTAATTAACAGTAGCTTCTTGAAATAGTGGAATCTCAAAGCGGTTATAATGTCAGAAACAACCAACTTTTTTACCCTTTTTGAAAATTCGTAAAAGACTAAAGATAAGTCAAAAATTTTTGGGAAAAGCTCAAATGAAAGCTTGAACCTAAAACTTTAACCATTAGTTAAGGAAAATAGAAGGGATTACTGCAGAGTTGTCGGGAACTGCTTTTTTATTGGAGCGCCATAGACCGTACTTTCCACACGAAGTTGGAAATGCACTGTGCTCCACTCAGAGTGAAAAGTATACGGTGCTCCAATAAAAAAGCAGTTCCCTGTTCTAGACAATTCTAAGGTAAATGCCCTTTTATTTTCCTTTACTAATGGTCAAAGTTTAAGGTTCAAAATTTCATTTGAGCTATTTTCCGAAATTTGCCGACTTTTCTAGTGTTTTATAAATATTCAAAAACGGTAATAAAGGGTATTGTTTACATAACTGAATAAGAAAGCAGTAACTATAGATTTTATGAAATTGAAGATATTTTTATATTCACTATCAAACAAAGTGATAAAAAAAAAAGAAAAAAAACACCTATTGTTCGTTTAAAACCATCAATTATTTTGCCACGTATAACGATATATATATATATATATATAAAACCATATTTTTTCGAGTGTTTTTATGTTTTTTGCGATTATATTGCGAATGATATGCACATACAATAGAAAAAACCTTACGAAGGGGGGAGGGAATCTAAAATTAAAAAAATAATCCTTTACATAATTTATGGACGACCCCTTTCTCATTCCGCAGATACATCGGTCACATTTTGTCGACCAGTGTTAATATAGATAGTTTCAATACTGCAAAACTGATGTTACTGGTCAACAAAATATAACCAAAAAAGTTAAAACCTATCATTGGAGACTATTTTGACACATATCTACAAGGTCGTGACTTATTATCAGCAATGAATCTCTAAAGAAGTTTGATATGCAAACCTTTTGAGTAATTCACCACCTTCTTATTACCATTTTCAGCACATTTACTGATACTATGCAAACCCCTCATTAAAACATATCCTCAAAAGGTGTCTCTGTGATTCGGAACAGTTATGAGGATTTTTTTGTCGCAAGTTTGTTAGGATCCAACGTCCTCTATTATCCAAAGAATCCGCTTTCAGAAAACGAGGGTGGGAAATGAGTAGATCATGGAAAAGAGGGAAGAGGAAGGGAAGAAGATACCTTATATCTGAAGGAAGAGATGCAGCAAGGAGGATAGTAGACCACGGAATAGTAAAGAAATGAAGGAAGAGGTAGAGCAATCGAGAGGGTGGTGGAGATGGAGACGGCGAGGGTTAGACAGTTCTTGCACTGTCAATAACACACCCCCAGGGCGTGATAGATTAGCCCTCCCTCGCCAATCCAGCTGCCATTTATCTACTTTTTGTCCCTTACTTTCGTTTTGTGGCTACTGTGGCGGTAGGCCAAAAGTGTTTACCGTCCATTCTCTTCTTTAGAGAGTGAGCAACTTCGAGAAGATAGAAGCCACTCTCTCGATCCTTCAGCCTTCTTTTTCGAAATCTCAGCTTTGACCCTTCTTAATCCTTCTCGATTGATGAGGAAAGGGATTTACTTCCGCGTTGTCGAACCAACCAACCCAGTGACACTAAACGTAATCAGACGTTACCAAATTGAGTCGAGCCGAGAGTAAAAGTTAATGGCCTTGAAAATAAAATCGTTGATTAAAATGAAATAGTTAATTGAATTGCTACTAAAAAACTTTATCCTACTACCGGGTAAAGCTTTATTGGCGTCCGTACATAATGATTTATTATCTTTCTTTCAAAGCAATTCCTAACATTTATTTCTACCTACGTTTTGAATTAGAAAAAGCAAGTTTCTGTAAGGCATCGTTTTTTCAAAAAGACACTTTTTTGTAATGAAGCGGATTTCATGCTAAAGAATACTAGGACGGTAATCGACCTGTCAATCAAGTGGCCAACCTTGAACGAATCTGGGCACATTCCACGTCTAGAATGAAGAGAACAGGGGAGAGAAATCTTGGATTGAAAAAGTTTTCCGGTGCTTTTACGAAGAATAAGGACCCCACTCAAATTGAAGATAACCAAGAAGATCTAAAGCTATCAGCAGAAAGGGGAATGGGCTCTTGTGAGAAGTAGACATGAAACTTGAAAGTTGAGCATTTCGTAAATCCAGACTCCTAAACAGTCCTCATTTGTTTATTAACTTATTGGATAATTTTTTTAAATTCATTCAAAAGTAAATTTTTTCTAATAATAGTTTTAGACATTTTTTTCAATAATTTAAAGATGATGTAGATAGTGCAGTTTATTTAGTTTTATTTGAGAGACAGTGAAACTGATAGCATACACGGGATTAGATTCAGAGTGCCAGCCTGTCTCCTCTTCTTCCGGGTTCCAAATCGATGTTTAAGCTCCATCGTCCCATTTCGCATCGGATTAATGAAACTTAACGAGAACCTGCAAGCAGTACTGTGAACGCATAGCTGTCCAATTACGTTATTTCCTTGGAGTATATACTAACCTCTCTCTACCTTCCATCGGTGCTCTAACATCGAACGAAATTGGAAAGGATAATCGAGGGCACCATTGACCGATCGGACTCGACCCAATCAACGTAATTTTCCTTTCTATGTGCCCAGCTCTACGGTGAATTCATATTTTTATTCATTTCTGCAGATCAAATCAAGCAAAAGAAAAAAAGAAAAAGATTTTCGTCGTTATTATCATGAGAATGTATTCGTATTGAAATCAGTTAAATCGTTTGCAGTGTCAAAGATAGAATAGCATCAGACTTTTAAAATAGTTTTAGGGGTTTAATACTGATATCTAAACATTTGATTCTTTCAGCTTCTACCATATCTTTCAAATTTATCTAAACGTAACCTCCAGTATAAATCAGATGTTTCTAAAACTATCTCTATCCCCAGACATGTAAGAATGCATTCCGCTAACTGGAGTGCCCATACACTGGGTGTCATTCTGGAACAAGTTGCTGATATAGTACCTTCTTTTGGAGAACGAGGCGCGGGATTGGGACATCGGAACGTTGGAGGGTAAAGCTTGGAAGCAATGCGGACAGTTATTGCAAGGGTGGGTCATTGAAATGATTGGTTGCTCTACGACAAGCAAGGCTAACTGTAACCCTACGAGGAAGGGGGTAATTCCACGGTGAAGGGGGAACTTGAAATAGGTGGAACGCCGGCACCAAGTTGATAATTGGAAATTCATGGGATTCCCAAACTAAGTTGTTCTAATCTGCTTCGGCCACGTCCTGTGGTCGTAATCTAGGAAAGATTAGGGCGCAATACTCGTCCAAGGACACCATTTCTAGGAAGTTTGACTCGACCTCATGCACCAATCTGAATTTCCTTGCAACAATGCTCTACCTCAATATCGATTCGGATTACTCATAAATCTTACGAACGATCCACTTTGGTTTTACTACTTCTAATCTCCTCCGGAGACGTGCTGATCCCTCTAACCTATATCCATAAATCTGCGATTTTGTAAATTATTCGAAAACATGAATTTTAGGTATTTGCAATTTATATACAGAAATTGTAGCTTGCATTATAGGTTGTATCTAGAACTAGTATGGTGATCGCAGCGTACTATCATGGTGAATAAATGGGGCGCTACTCTAACGCTGGTTCGGCGATAAGAATACAGTCTACTTAATAGATTCCAAGGCATTTAGCTGTAAAAACAGTTTTAAGAACCAACAAGAAGGAACCCCAAATATATGCCAAACTATTAATACTCACGTCAGATCTTGTGGAGGTTATGATTACAATCATTTACCTTTCGCTCAGGAAGGAGATAATCTCTGGGACAATGAGTCGATATTCGCGTGGTATTGTGCGAAACCCGATCCAATAGTAGACCAGAACAATAGACTGATTCGAGTTAACGACCAATCTGCCGAAGGCACGCGAGATTCAGACGGTAGGAGGAAACTTCAATAAGTGGAGAGCGAACAGAAGACGAACTTATCTGCGCACGGGTGGTCAAGCTATCAAAGGTTAATGTCATGGAGAATAGACATAAGGCGACCTAAGTAATGTAACCGCAAATGAGCAAATTTTTATCGTATAAAAATGGTTACAATACTGCCCGAGTTATGGCGCTAGTGTGGCACGTATTAAAATGGCCGCCGTATATATTGACATCTTACATTATTTACTAATGTGATTTTCATAGAAATGTGTAAATTATTATTTAAACGCAGAAAATTTATTTTACTTATCTCGAAAGATCTGTGATTCTACGCAATTGAAGTAATACTGCAATGAACGTGGTAGGTACTTTAGATTTATTGCATAAACGTGGAAAACAATAAGTATATAACTTACCAGTTTTCAATCTTGTACGCATACACATCACAGAACTGATATAGGATTTCCACGTGAATAAAAGAGTTTTTACATTCCAATATTTTTTAAATGCCTGAACAAATTTTTTTAGCGATTGAGGAACTTTGTATTTTTGTTTAGGGTTATATCGCAGGTTATATTTACACGAACATGACGGCAGCCATTCATACGTGTGCTACACTAGCGCCGCGCTCGAGCAGATTCAACATTTCAATGCATTATGTACATCCGACAGAAAAAGGCTCGTTTTTGGTGAAGTCAATGTACAGGACATTGGTCTCCTTTTGTCTATTCTCCATGGTTAATGTGGAGAGTCAAAGCTTCTCATAAGGAATGAGCTAACCGAACTCTCTTTCCGCCAAACGTATAACAATTAGAAATTTCCATTCTGAATCTTGAAACCTCCAAATACAGAAGCTTAGAAAATGACAAAAGTTGGGTAATTGTAATAAAGTCATTAACAATTCTTCTTCTATCAAGAACATCAACCCGAATACCGTATTATTACTTAAAACCAAAGATCCAAATAAACTTAATTGAGTTGCGTACATATACTACCACAGATGTATATTAGTCATTCTGCACTTTAATTAAAGTACGGATTGTGCTTCCAAATGAAGAGAGTGCTGAATCTGAATAAAACTTTGATTGCCCCAAAAGAACGGCTCATCCTGCAAAAGCTGAAAATAGCTTTTAATTCCAATTATTGAAGAATTTTATTCAACTTCAATTAGAATATAATGTGTCTTTTCATTTTTCTTATTTAAAAAATTCATTTTAAAAATTAATTTTGATTTGAAGAGTAATGTAATACCTAAAAATTCGATTTCATCGTTTAATAAAGATATCAGATGCACGAGGGTATAGAAATTGTCGTTTACGAGCTTCATTGAATTCACTCGCAGTCGAGAATCGCGTGTAGGTCGATTTTAGAAACGAAAGGGAGGTTTTCGATGTCGCGTCGGTACCAGGCTACGTTCCTGGAACTGTTCGGTTCAAACTGACGGGCATTCCAGGCTATTCGGTATTCACGAAGCTGCGACCGAAATTGAGAGATACAACGAAACCAGTGCGACGTATCGATTGTCTGATAGTTACCCCCCGAATGCATCCGTTTGTCCAATTCTCAACCGAGCGAGAAAAGATGATTCGAAATAGAAAAAATTTTAAATACTTTCACGCTTCAAAATGAAAAATCCAATTATTTTATTCACGTTATTCAACAGTAATGCATTCACCAATACAAAAGCTATCAATCAATTTATTCAATTTGTTTTTCAAATTTTCCTTCCACAGAAAATACGAAAATGCACGAACGTAGTTATCCAATGACCTATTTTCAACATTATCTCTAATAATAAAATTTCACCAACTGATAGAGAAGAATAACTAATAAAAAATGCAAGATACTGGCAATAAATAATTAACTATCATTGAGAACTACAGGATCTTTCTGTGAAGAACATTTTGTTTCTCTCTCAACTTTTAACTTCTACTACGTACGTCAATTAGTAAAATAAGAAAGAATGAAGCTGCTGATCGAATCTATTAAATTGTTAAGATATCTAATAATTTAGGTATAGATTGACTTATATAAACGTCATTTTTCAGAAGATGCTTTAAATTCCTTCGCGAAGCTATACGAAGTAATAGACTAGCGAAGAGAAGCTTTCCGCAGAAACGACATTTTCATTCTACAATCCAGATGTGACATTTACTATCAATTTACGACATTACGGACCGTTAAGCACGATCCGCACTGGGTTGAGAGGGTGTAAGGTGAACTCCGCGTAAAGGTTATATGGAACGCGATATCAGCACATGTTTGCATTCACGATGACTGAGCATATAAAAATAAGAAAAGCCCCTTTTATGTTGCCAGTTTTAAGTTTTTAACTGATATTTTAGTTAGAGGATTATAACGCGAATTTTAGATTTTATATCCTGTATTTAGAATCGCGTTAGAGTTAGAAATAAAAGATCGCTTCGAAATAACGATATCTCATGGCGGCAAGAGAAAAAATAATTAAAAGAAGAACCGTGTTATTCGATACTCCGATTCGCGGTTCGCCGGAAAACGAGGAAACCGGAGGGGAAAATAGTGATGTTCGTTTTCATGCATGCAATTAACTACCTTACCACAGATGATGACTCGACGAAAGTATCTGTATTCTCGAGTCGTGCTTTGCTTACCTGCAACAGAAAAGTTACGACAAGATTATTCAAGTTGCCCTATAAAGATAGGGGTAGGTACAGTGGCGTAAGGTTAAATAATTTTGAAATATGAAAATTTTTTCAGATTTTTACATTTTTGTTCAAAACTGATCAACATTTAATTTCAACATTCATTTCAGAATTTAATATCTTCTATCATAGAAATTTGAAATCTCCTAATACGAAAGTTCCGCAATCTTATCAAAATATATACGGAAATGTAAACTTGCAAAATCATAAGTAGTCCACATAATTTTTACTATTAACCACCATTTTTTAAAGCATATTAAAGCTTACATGTGCAGAAGCTTAATCTGAGAGATAAGTTTAATACTTTATTTAATATTTAATATTCTCAAGCGAAAACTAAAAAGAGAAGGCCATTGCTAAAGGGTTCGGTGCTCCATTATTGATCTTATTAGCCGCCATAAAGAAATTTTTTTGAATTTTTTGAAATAATGTCTAATCTATTAGTTGTACTTTCTTTAAATCTTTTTAAATTAATTAAAACCTTCGGATATTCTTGAAATATTTATTTTAAATTTACTTGTAGCCTTCTTCAACAACCCCTGAATACTCAAAAAGTCGTGGAAATCTTTAAAATTCATTCACATAAGTTTCTTATATATTTCCTACTCTGATTTTTAATTTCAAATTCTTTGCTTCAAATTTTAATCGTGTTGGTCCTAAAAATTGGCAAAATTTCGAAAAACTATTGTGACACCACTGTGGAGCAGCAACTCTATCATGAAAAATGGCTTGAAGGGTCGATGATCGACCTCGCATGTTGCATAATATGTACACAAAATATTTTTGCATCCCATATCATTTCAGTAAATCATTCGCTGAACTCACTCTCCCTACTGTTGTGATTATTTGCTTAAAAAATAAGGCCAGCTATAGGTAGAAACCATCTATCCTAAACTCGGCGCGACTGAAACGACCCAGAGATAACGTGAAATAATGGATAATCAACGCCGAGCAGGCTAATTATACTTTATGGTGTATGTGTTCATCAACGCTTTCAAAAGCACTGAGCAAAAATGTGAAAAATCAGAGTCGGTCATCTTTTCAAAAATGAGCTTTCACAGAACAAAAGAGCTATTTGAATAGCGAATACTGAAATCATATCCCCGCGCTAGAATTAAAAACAATGATATTCCTTCATGCTTGAGTTACGGCTTTATTATCATGATTCATGATATGAAGGGAAAATATTTCACGAGCAATAACTCCACATGATTACATGCTAGAAATAAAACTTTAAAATCTAATTTAATTCCTTTTTCTGTGAAAAATAACTTCGACATTATACCTTTCACAACTTTGCAACTTCTTTGGTTGGCTATTTTATGATTTATTATCTGATATTTTAATTTTCGTAAAAGTACTAAGCATATTTCAGAGTTTAATTAGAGGTTTTGGATGAAAAATTTATAGTATTTACAAATTTCCTATTATTATTTTTTTTCTGTCACTTCAGTCAGAAATTACACTTTGAAATATTTATTTTCATGCAAATCCTAGCAAAAAAACTAAAATATCAGAGAATGTACAATCGTCAATTACACATTGTAGTTATATATCGGAATAACAGAATAGCGAGTATTGGGATTGACACAAATGATCAAAATTATTTGTTTTCACTGCGTAACAGATATCACATATAGTTACATTTTTTCCAGTAAAATACAAATACTCGTTCATTGATGCTCTTGGTATCTCCATATATGCAGAAATGTAAAGCACGAGCAAAATGATTCCAACATTTAATTTATGTGCGGATTAAAATTCTTACATTCCTGTTCCATTAAATATATAATTACAAGTTTGTCATAAGGACAACCGCGGGATTTCGCCGGGAGCGGGTACTAATCTGAAAAACTGCACCCGCTCCCAGCGAAATCGTGGTAAAATTCCAGCCGCAACCACGTCTCACGACCGTGAGATAGGTGGTTACAGTCTTCGACGGATTCAATACGATGATCCGGCATATATATAATTTAAAAAAAGTTTAAAAACCACCGCAGGGTGCCACTGTGAGCAACTGTCTTCTATGAAAATGATATGTAAATTATTTTTTTCTTTCATCTCTCTTACATTTGATAGTTTCCTTTCTTATCTGATTAATTCTCTTTTTACTACAACTTTCAGCTTAACGTGACGACCACCAGCCGGCAGCATGTGCTACACAAATAAGAGTCATTGCGATTAATAATTTTTAGAAATTAATTAGCATCCCGGTTTCGCGATGCCGGCTGCGAAGACTGCATGCGGCCAGGTTATGTTACACCTAACAGTCTCTATGATTGATGGCGCTCCATTATAAATCGCAGTCTGAAATTAATCGCCTGGCCTCCTACCAGTTGCCTATAGCTTCACGATGAATATATGATTTCGAGATTTGCGCGGACCTCCTGACCAAAAGTTCACTCGTCATGCCACACCTACACACTCAATACTTTCACATTTACCCCCAGCCCCATGCCACTTCTCTGTGGAGGCCTGTGGAAAATATTGTCATAAGAGTTGACGGTGCCCGGTGGCGGCGCCAGCTATGCAGTTGGCCTATAATTCAAATAATGCAAAGCGAAAGCGTTAAAAAAAATGTTTGTTAAATAAAAATAATTTTCTGATAGTTCTGGGTAAAAGATAATGATTTTTAAGATTTTTTTAATCTTTTGAGTTAAAAATAATTTGCGAAAATCGTAAAATTCACTGCTTTTAGACTTAAATCCCAATGCATTCCTACGAACTACGACAAATTATTATTTATGCGCAATTAAATCTGACATGTAATTATTTGTATTATTTTTAAATATCCGAAAAGAAAATAGTCTAAACTTTATAATACTTTTTATTATAATATCTAATATAATATTTACTTTATTTATTTATTAATTTAAAATTCATTTCGGATTTTCAAATATTTCAATAAACAAAGTATGTGTTTCAATGAACTTCTTATAAAGGGGGTATGTAAAATTAATAAAATAATGTCTAAGTTATAGAATGAAACATTTTTTTATACATATATAAGTTTTTAGTGAAAGTTAAGTATTAAACATACATATGCTTTCACCGCAACAGCAAATTGATAACAATTTTTTAATAGAAAGTAATCAATTCTATATATGTATAACTATATATAAATTTCTTATGCCTCTTAGAATTTGTCATGTGTTACATATTTCAAGTTCAAAAAATGAAACTTGTTAAAAATGATTTATAAAATCGAGGAAAATATGCTAATGTTAATTATATTTAATTTTTGAAAAGAACTCGACGTGAGCTTTCGAAAAAAATATTTCGGGTTTTCTTTATTTGACAATAACTATTGAGATTTTAATGTTTTTCTTTGTCTCTTTAGGTCAAGGTTGCAATTCTTATTTAATTCTGATGCTGTATCGCTTATTTTATTCCTTAAAAGATTCTCTGCAAATATCATCGGTACGTTTTTATTAAAAAAAATTTATTTATGAAAACCGATTGTTTACAAAAATAACGATTTTCTAATTCCTAAATAAGTTTTTCAATAAAAACGTACCAATGAGATTTGCAGAGAATCTTTTAAGGAATAAAATAAGCCCTACAGCATTAGGATTAAATAATAATTGCAACTTTTACCTAAAGTTAGAGAGAAAAACATTAAACCCTAAAAACTATTGGTAAATAAACAATGAAAATTGTGAAATATTTATTTCAAAAGTTCACCTCGAATTCATTTCAAAAACTAGTCATAATTAACAATAAAATATTTTCCTCGATCTTATAACTCATTTTTAAAAACGCTCATTTTAAAGCTTTAAATAACTTTAGTTCATGTTTAATTTAAAAAGAAGTATTATGAAAATTCTCTTTTCGTCCTAAATCTTAAGCTAAATTTCATGAAAATAGTTATGCCGAAAAGCAAATTTTTAAATGAATTCATTAAAATTGATTAAATTTGTTAACACTGCGTATATTTTTGGTTTATTTTTTTAAACTTGAAAATTTGAAAATCAGGGTGGCCGTTTTAATCACAGAAAAAAATTCCCGGTTTTTCCCCGGTTCGCTAACATTTTTCACGGTCAATGAAAGTAAAAAATTCTAACTCTGAAGCTAAAAATGTGTCCATTTGAAGTAATAAAAACTGAGCTGCAAATCACTTTAAGCAATTTTAAGCTAGAAATATTACAAATTGAACGATTACATTTTTGTTATAAACTGAACACTTCTTAAATCAGAAGTTAAAATATTTTTATTTAAAATAATTTAAAAATCTTTGAAAAGCTTCAAAATTTTATTTAAAAAATTTTGAAACATCTACGCGTTGTTTTACATTTTTTCAAATTATGAATTAATTTTTAAATTTTTTCAGACCTTCTAAACATCTTTCAAAATGATTTGAATTCTTCCTAAAATTTCGTTTAAATCCTGCAAAATAAAAAATATTTCTTTTAAAATTAATTTTTCAAAATAGAAAGTCATTTTCAATTTTCCTAAGAATCTTAAGAAAATGTTTTTTATTCTTTTGAAGCCTTTCACAATTCTTAAAAATCTTTTAAATTTTTTGTTCGAAACCTGCACAAATCTATATTTTGTTTTAAATTAGGCCGTGGGCTATTTATACCGAAATTTCGGTACGAATAGCCAAATTTTGTCGGTGTACGTAGAAACTTTGTTTAAATTATTTGAAATCATTTCAAATTTTAAATTGAAACTAAATTCAACTTACTTGAATTTTTTTCTAGGAATAATAGGCAATAATAGGTGTTAAATATTTCTTATACATCAAAATTCAGCAATTTTACTTTGAAATTAAATTTTTTGAAATAGAACGATTAAAATTGTAACGTTGAAAGTTTATTTTTTCGGTTTAATTTTGAATATTTGATTTACAATTACTGATTTTAAATGAACAGTCAACATTTCTAAATATTCAGCAATTGTTATTTTTCATAATTAAAAAATTTCAAATTTTAAAGCTTCAAATTTTAGACTAAAACAATATTTTTAAATTTGATAAAAGTCTTCAAGTATGAATATATTGTTTTGAAGTTATTTTACAATTTTAAATAGTTCATAAAGTTTCAATCATAAGCTTACATTTGTTTAACTACTAATATTTTCCAATTTAAAGAGTTTAGTCTTTAACGCGTTAAAATCTGATGGAAGTTCTTAAATTTTGAACTGATTTCGAATCGTCTTGTAAAAGTAATAATTATTATTCACAATTGCTCATATTTAATGCACAGTTCAATTTTATAAATCATTATAATTTATATTGACAGTTGATCAACTAAAAATATTTTTTATCCAAAATTTTCGATTTCAAATGCTTCTAATTTTTAAATTTTCAAGTCTTTTTTAAAACTGTATTTTTAAATTCTTTTAATGAAAAATGTACGCTTAAAAATTAAAATCTAAAATAGAAAATTTTTAAGTGAAAGATTTTTGAATTACGCATTGTAAACTGAACGATATCATAATTTTGAAACAGATAACAATTCAACTAATTATTTAAAAAACTGTTGAAATCAAACTTGGACCGTTTTTTTCTAAATATTTGTAAAATTCCCGGTCAAAAAATAACTTCACTGTCATTTCCCAGTTCTTCGCGGTCTCATAAAATTCCCAGTCATTTCCCGGTCCAGCGGTCACCCTAAAAATATATTAAGATATCATTTTGTATGATCTAAAGCATCTAAAGTTCAAAATTTAAACACCGTGGATATTTTGGAGCATCTGTAAATAGATGCAGATTTTTACATCTAAAAACAGATTTTCTCAGTTTTCTTTCGCTTAGAAGATGGAAAATGTCGCAAAGATCATTCGAAAACCCCAGAGATTATCTAACACTGTCAGTAAATTACTTTTAATGTGTTATTAAATTCAATGTTATTATTTTGCCATGCATTTGGAACGATCATAGGCCAACTGCATAGCTGGCGCCACCACACGGTCACCGTCAACACATTGTACATTTTCAACTCAGAGTTCCAGGGGGCTGTTTACCCCTATTGTGCTCCAACCTCTTTTCTAGGTTGTAATTTTTAATATGCAAAATGCTGTATTTTATAAACACGAGATTTCGAGTTAAAAATAATTAAAATAGTTCTTCGACATATTTATGTAATATTTCGCTGTCATGAATTAACTATTTGGCTGATCTCAATTTTAAAGGATGGGGTTGATCATTCGAATTTTGAGTGAACATATAAAAATTTCAAATGTTTTTAAATACGTAACAAAATTTTAAAACACTTCAGCATATATCATTTGGTTTCAAAAATTTCTAAAAAATGTCAACTTTTCCGAAGTCTTTCAAAATATTTCAAGGAATTTCTAATTATTTCAAGTGATTTCAAGAGATTTGAAGGGATTTCGAGGAATTGCAAAGAATTTCTGGGGATTTCAGTCCAATTTAAGAAATTACGAAGAATGTTATGATATTTGAAGAGATTTAAAAAGATTTCAAGCAATTTCAAATAATTTCTAGACTGTAAATAATTTTGAATTATTTTAAAGATATCACAAAATTTGTAAAGGTTTCAATGGATTTCCAAGAATTTTTAGGAATTTGGAAGTATTTTAAAAGGTTTCATATATTTTCGAAGTATTACAAAATATTTCAAGGAATTTCCAAGAATCTTGTGAGATTTCATGGACTTTTAAAGGATTCTAGAGGATTCCAGAGGATTTTTTTTTATATATTTCGACTAATTTCAAAAGACTTTAAGGGATTTAGAGAAATTTTAATGATTTTGTAAAAGTTTTCAATGGGTTTTAAAATGTGGCGCGTGATATTACAAGACTTCTAAAGGTTTCAAGTGGTTTCAAAATATGACATAGGATTTTAAGTGATTTCCAAACATTTTAAGGAATTTTATAGGATTTCTAGCGACTGAAAAAAATCTAAAAAGATTTCAATGGTATTCGGAGGATTTCAAGTAATTTCAACATGTTTGATTATTGAAATTTTAATTTCAAATATTCAAACCTTAAAGTGTGATATTATATAATAAGAGGTCAAAGACTCGAGTGTATACCAGATATTAAGATTTCAAAGATTTATAAAGATTTTAGAAGATATCTTTGAGGTTTGAAAAGTTTAAAAAAATGACAACGTCTACGAAGTTTGTCCAAATATTTCAAGGAGTTTCTATTAATTCCAAGTGACTTCAATAGATTGCAGGGGATTTAGAAGATTTGTAAGAGCAATTTAAGAGATTATAAATAATTTTGTGGGATTTTAAGGGATTTCTACCTCTTTAGAGTGATTTTAATAGATTTAAAGAGAGTGCGAAGAATTTGAAGGAATTTTAGACCAATTTAAGAGACTGTGAAGAAGCATAAAAGATTTCAAAGACTTACACAGAATATATGTGAATTTGAATCGATTGTAGAAGATTTCAACGGATTTGATTTTTTTAAATATTTAAATCATTTACCATGGGTTTCAAAATATTTCAGAGCATATCCCGAAACTTTCAAAGGTTTCAATGGATTTCAAAGAATTTTTCGAAATTGAAAAATATTTAATAAGATTTGAGAGATTTTCGAAGTTTTTCAAAAGATTTCACAAGATTTGGCAAGTGCTTTTGCAAGTAATTTTAATCAATTTCAAGGAATTTTGCAGATTTTTTAAAATTAATTTATTTTAAAAGACTTCATGGGATTTAGAGGGATATTAACGATTTTGTTAAAGTTTTCAATGGTTTTCGAAAATTTTCGCCGGATATTACGAAACTTCTAACGGATTTAAGTGGTTTCAACAAATTTTGAGGGATTTCAGACGATTCTTAGAGACCACAAAGTATTTATAAATATTTTGAGGATTGTTGAAGTATTTTAAAATATTTCAAGACACTTCACAAGATTTCATGTTATTTCGAGAGGTTTCCAGGGGTTTCACAGGGTTTCTGAAAATATTAAAGAATTTCGGAGGGTTTCTAAGGATTGAAAAATATTTTAGAAGACTTTAAAAAAATGAGGGAATATAAAGAGCTTACATTATTTTTCAATTCATTATAGATTTTTCAAAATTTTGAAGCTTTTTAAAATATTTGAAATTATTATTATATGTATAGGATATTATGAGCTTTCGAAGATGTCCAGGCATTTTAAGAAATTTTGAAATAATATACACAAATGAAATAGAATTACAACAGAATTACCCTAATTGATAGAAAAAAAGAAGCTTTTAAAATGTAAATATTAAATTTAAAGAAGCCTTATAGGAATCCAATTTCCAAAAATCGAAGAGCAAAATACTATTATGTAAAGTAGGATAGAAGGAAAATGTAGCGTTAATTCCATAAACACTCGTGCCTGATTCGACCGTAGGTGTCCCGGGTGGCCCCTGGGATGTGAGGGTGAGAGCAAGAGGATGGAGGTGGTCCAGTGGTCAAGGGGTATTACAGCCATGGTTCGGTATGGGACTTTGGGGAATGCGAGAGCATTTAAGCGTGAATGGTTTTTGTAACTGGGCGAGCGTAAAATTGGCTAACCGCTCTGTACCTTCTGGCGCTTTGCACGAATTCATTCCATATATATCTACAATTACATATATGTATATAACCCTCTACGCATCTACTGCGAAGTCCATCAAATGATTCTACAAGAATCCTTCTCCTCGAACTTATAAAACAGTTGATCGGATTTTTGATGAAATGTTGACGTTGGTACAAATTGCTCTCTATTAAACTGATCATAAAGGCTTCCATGAATATCATATCAGTTTCCTTTATATCCCTTTATACCAGTTGAGTTGAGCTATCAATGACTGGGATTTTCTCGAGGACAGCGGGATTTAGGTTGATGGGGTCCCCTTTTTATATTGACAGGTTAAAAAATGTCTCGGGAATACTTCATGTTATTTCTGAAAAAAAAAGTTTCGTTTTAATCCGCTGGGATCTCGATTTTTTTTATTCTTAAAACTGATATTGATTGAAGATTTCATATAAATATAAAAAAGTTATAGGAAATGTTAGTTCTAAATGGTTGTACAGTCGAAGATATCAATAAGGCCGCTACGAATAAGGCCGCTTCCTCTCATCCTTGCTCGAGCTCGCCGAGACGCTTCCCTCACTCTCACGCTGACTTCGAAATTCCACTCAGCCACTACCAATAGTGCCGCCGTAGAAATCGCAATTTTTATGGTTTTGAGGAGATTTTTTTGATATTATTCAAATATATCGAATATTAATTGTAATCTTTCATATTTTATAATATTTTTGGATATTATAAAATTCATAATATAAACAAAACCTTCTAAAAGCCATAAAAATTGCGATTTCTACGGCGGCACTATTCGTAGCGGCTGACTAGAATTTCGAAGTCAGCGTGAGAGTGGGGGAAGCGTCTCGATGAGCTCGAGCAAGGATCAGGGGAAGCGGTCTTATTGATAGCTTCGACTGTATTACTAAAGTGGATTTAGATGTTACATTTTAGCGAGACATTTTCAGAGTTATCAGATATAATAAATATGAGGGAAATCAAAGAACCCTATTTTGTATAAGACCTTATCGACTATGTTTCTTATATACCAAATCCTCCTTGTTTAGTTGGAAAAAACTCTGTATTTTCAAACATTCAATTTTGAAAATGAACTCACTTGATGATATTTTCGAAGAAAATGATGAGTTCGTTAACTTTTGTTGAAAATCCTTTTTTACAATTTCAAGACGTTTTCCTGAATAAAAGTAGTAAAATGAAATTTGTATTACGAATTGTTGGCAAAGAAAAAACATTCCTTCCAGAAAGAAGGGAATATAAATAAAAATGATAGAATTCTTAGAGGTTGGATAGACTGGAAGGCTTGAAAAAATTTGCATTAGTCGCATATAATTTCGAAAAAAATCGCATCTTTTTAAAGGTAACGAAAAAAAGCAGTATCAGAGACTGGATGGTTGAAATAATAATTTTATTTGTTTAGGAATATTGAGTAGATAATTTTCATTTATTTTCAAATATTCTTCGCACAATTAAAGTAAAACTTAAAATTAAAACAATTTTTTAACACTAGACATTCAGTTTTTTAAGGCTTTAAATTTGAGATTTTATAATTTGAATATGAAATTATTCAATTTTTTCAATTTCTGACAATACATATTAATAAAATATTGAATTCAATATGAATCGCTTCAAATTTTTAAGATTTAAAGCCAAATATATTGCATTTTTAACAAAATAGTAGAATTTTCAACCCAAAGATGAATTTTTAACAAAGGAGTTGATTTTTCAAATTAAGAAGTCGAATAGTTTTGAAAACAGTTGTCTTTAAAGAGCGAAAGATTAATTTTCTATGAAATTGTTAATTTTAAATATAACTAAATAAATTTCAACCTAATAGTTGCATTTGCAGTCAAACAGGTAAGGACTTTCAACCCACACTTTGAAGCCAGAAAGACAAATTTTTTGAAAGTCAGTTCAATTTTCAACAAAAATGTTAATTTTCAACCAAGAAAGGTGAATGCTCAACAAAAAAGTTGAATTTTTTACAAAAAAAAAAAATTATTTTAAGAAACAAAATAATTGAATTTTCAACCAAATGGTGAAATTTTTAAACGAAAAAGATTAAACTTGAACGAAATACAGTTGCATTTTCAACCAAATGTTAATTTAATTTCCAAGCCAAAAACTAATTTTTTGGAAGACAGTTGAATTATATCAGCCTCAAAAGTTGAATATTCAACAAATATATCGTTTTCAACTAAGAAAGATGAATTTTCAACCAAATAGTTGAAATTTCAAAACCAAAAATTAATTTTTAACTACATAGTTGCATTGACAACCAAGTAGTTGATCTTTCAATCAAAAGAGACGATTTTTCAATAAAATAGATCAATTTTGAACCAACTAGTTTAATTTTCTATCCAAAAACAAAATAATTAAACTTTCATCCAAACAGTCGCATTTTTAACCAAAAAGAATGAACTTTGAACCAAAAATATGTTTGGATTTTCCTATTGGGTTTTATTATCTCAGCTCGAATTTAAGCAAAAAAAGCAAGGAAAAGGGGAAGTTTCTTGAAAACAGGTAAAAAGCGGAATTCTTCAACAAAGGAAAAAAAACGGTATAGGGGAAAGAGTGTGAAGTCTGTAATTGAATTTGAAATCAATGGATCTTAAACCATTTCGACTTAAGAATGTCCACCTGTTAAGGCTTGCAATTTGAAAAAGTTATAACTTTGAATACGAATTCGCGACATTAGAAATTTTTTAATTTCGAACATCATTAATTAAACAATTTCTAGTTATTGAGCTATAATGAGAAATCATACATTTTTAATGCTCCCAATTAAAATAGTACCATTTTTTCTAGTTTTAAATTTCAGTTATAAAAATTTCGTTGTGATTAAAATTCAAACTAAGTGTAGCGAACTTCTGAGAAAAGCCGGGAAAAGTTTATTAGTCGCATTTATTTACAAGAAGTCGAAAAATGGCGAAAAAGTCGCAAGAGCCGAGCCCTTAATTTTATATTTCAGATATTAAACTATTAATTGGAGAGGTAGATTTTTTTAGTATCGAACCAAACCCTTGCCATTCTTGGAGGTCAGTAAATGTCGGTAAGGGGAATCTGGAACTGGAATAGAAAAAATATTCAGCAGACATGAAGGCTGTGAGACTGTGAGCATATTGAGATAAAGGATATTTAATTTGGTGCATGTTTAGCAATTCAATATACCCTTAGGGGTTATAAACGGGTTGAATTTCTTTTATAGATGCGACGTGTAGGATATAATTGGGAGGATGTAAAGTGGTTGAGTTTGTATGCAGTATCGTATGTGCTCACTATTTGCTGCGCCGTGTAGCGCCTTATATCCTCTTATCATGGGTATAATCGTCAAGCGGCTTCGTGGGGGATTACGAAAGGTGCCATTTCCGAGCCGCGAAAGGACATCGAAGCGCGTTACGGTTGCGCGCTCAGTATAATCCGACCGATTACGTTATGCTTAAATATTTATCGGGCTGCATTAGGGAAACATGAGCCCTCTCTATGCATGGGAGTGCAGCACGTGGGATCACCATCCCTTTTAAACCGTCCACCAATGCGAAACCTCCAGTAGCAGAACTCACAGAACCACTACAAGCAACGCATCCCCAACACCTCCTCTCCCTAGTCACCAGTTTCACGACCTCCATACCGCGAACCAGAAACTAAATTCTCCGAAACGAGCCAGCCGAGCATGGTCACAATTACCGCGGTGCCCGCGGTACGAAATTGAACGACCGCGGCGTTTTTCGAGTGTGCGGTGAAGAGAAAAAAAAGTTTCGGGTCGGAACGTTTTTACTTTTAGCTGGCTTTGTTTTTTATTTTTATTTATTTACCGAGGAACACTCGAGCTTTCCACTCCGCAACGTGAGCTTAACTCTCTTTAATCAATTGCCGACCTAGCCAGTTTCCTCTTTTTCAGTGAGAAATGTTTGGTATTTCTCTGAAGGTAACCTGACCCCAAATTCCTGGCCCTTTCGTCCTTTTTGTGGAATCATTTACAAAGAAGGTTTTAGTAGTGTAAGATTGTACAAAATGTCAAAGAATTAGATCCAAAGCCTGAAGAATGCCTACATTTTTCAACTGTTCAATAAGCGTCGAATTAGGTTTACAAACAAAATTGTATAATTTCAAGATGAAAGAGTACGAAAACTTCTTAATCTGTAGGAAAATCTTTTGTGTTACTGTAATACCAATTTTAGTATTCTGTCTTTACACATACAAAGACACCCTTCGGAGATTTTTAAAAATATTTTTGAAAAAGTCGATCTATAAAGGAAATGATTAGAAGGTCTTGAACTTGTATCAAATATACCCTTGGTTAAAATATGTACGAATACTTGGCACTTATCCAGGAATTCTAATAAAGAAAATTTATTTGAGGTAGTTAAATACGTCAACGTAGACGTCGAGAAGTAGATACGATCGCGTAATTTCCAGGGGCACACGCGGTAATTCTAAGGACCGAAGAGATGGATGGAGAGCAAGAGAGATGGCAAATGAGACAGAAAGACGGATAGATTTTGAGCGGAAGAAGGAAGCAAAATGTGGAAGAAGAAGGACACTCCTGACTTATCACCCCTCGTAAAGGAACACGGCAAGCGGCGCTGCACAAATTCGAAACACAAAGCGCCGCCATTTCTCCAGAAGCTTTCTTGCTGGAGACTCTTGGAAAAATGAAGAAGGGAACTTTAGAGAGGTTTTCCAAAAGAGAGAAAGAGAGAGAGAGAGAAATGAAGAGAGAGCACCTTATACTGCAGTGAACCCAGAGTTGGGCTTTGACCCAAGGTATTCATGAACGTATAGCGAGCCTCGTGGATTAGCATGTGAAAGAACGCTTTGCACGTCGTTTTCCATCTCCACTGCAGTACAGACATCCATCCATTCCCTTTACTATTTTCCCCTCACCCCATCATTACGCCATATTTTTTTGCTTGGGCCACTCGATAGCAGTCATGAACTACTATGAAAGTGCCTCGCCAGCTAATCGCCATTCCCCTTATCCTACCCTTTAACCCTTACTGAAACCCACCCTCCGTTACTAAACCTTTCTAATTGATTACACACCATTTAACACGGCTATCACCCGTTATTGTTATATCCCTAGTCACACGCTCTTTTCGAGATAAACCTATGATAAATAATTAAAGATTATTTTTATGTGGTGTCTTTTTAAATTAGATTTTCAAATGAACAGCATTCTTATTTAATTCACATACATATCGACACCCTATAGAGCATAGTTCTCAAAATAGACCGAAATGAAACATATTTTACGTTACATTTATGCCCTATTTTAAAGGAAATACATAATTTACAAAGTAGTTTTAATTTAGAAAGTAAAGATTTTATGAATGCAGTTGAAATATTTTAACACGAGTGCTTACATATTCTCGACTCTGTCTGCGCGGAGATAGATGAGATATTTTTAACAAAAATGGACAGTTCTATGTCAGATTGAAATAAGTAATGGATCGCTGTAATTTCAATGTTATAATGAGAAATTTTACCTTTTCATCCTTGCCTTAAGCATGTATTTTCTGATTAAAATTTTAACTCACACCACCGACGCTTTGTATGTGTAGACACCTATTTTCCAGAATTTACTTGTGGACTCTTGATTTTGTTATGCTGGAGTTAAATATTTGTTCCCGAAAATTGCACGAAATATACTAAAGTTTTCCGTAACCCCCAGATGAAGGTAACTTATAAAACAATGAATATTTTCTGACGTATTCAGGTTTATATTAAATGTTAATTTCTAAAGAATATTGCTGATATATTTGAAGTATTTCACAAATGTTTCTCTTCAAGTAGCAAGGAGTTGAAAATGAATATATTAAATAAAATGAAAATGAAATACTGTGGATTTAAATGTTAATAATAATAATCTTCAAATTCATTCATTCATTTTGTCCATATTGAAGCTCCTATGTTTACGTTGACTTACAGCGTGCTTTTGTCTCTTGATTTATTTCTACCACCTAGCAGCTTGCAAGCGTCAGTCTGACATCTTATAAGATTCTGTTTACACTTGAAGTTGTTTCGAGAGAATTTAAAGTCTTTAGTTTGAATTGGAATCTCATAATCTCATACTTCCAAATTGGATGCAGTGCTGGGGAAGTTCCTTAAAAAAGGAACTAACTAAACTAACTAAAAAAACTAACTAAAGCTACAGTTACTTCGTAAAAATAGTAATTTTTTCACTGCAAGTCACTTGAAGTACCGGTAAAGTTCATTTTCTATATACAGAAACATATGTTATACATGTAAAAAAATCATCAGAGTTATGAAAAAATAATTCAACGCTGTCATTTCTACACTGTAAAAAAAGTTGGTGTAATTTTACATCGTGCCACGATGGAAATTATTCGATCTGCGTGCGACGATGTAAGTTTACACACTTTTGTAAACAAAAAATGCAGGATGTAAATTGCCAGGACCACATTTCAATTTTGAGGTTATGTTCGTGAGGTTATACATTTTTCAACACTCTAGCAGGATAAATAAAGCGCATATTACTTTTCTTAGATATCGTTTTGAATAAAAAAGACATCTTTTTTTTTATTCACATAGAACTCATCACTATTAGAGCAATGTTAGAGGCTCTGAGACGTAATTTTATGATAAAGTCCAACGCGCCATCTCTTTCTGTCAGTTTGATGATGGAATGTCAATTTAAGTCCTGTTTATAATTTCTCAGGATGCCAAGACTTAACAATACTACTCGTTTGCGAAATTATACTAGATACTGCAACTTTACCCAACAAAATTGTTAATTTATAAGCTCATTTAAATTTATTCACTTACGGAAATTGACTACGTGCCACACTGATCGAATAATTTCCATCGTCAGATATAGTAATTTTACATCGGACAGTTATTTCATACTGTTCCGTGGGGTGAAATTGGACTAGATCGTGAATTTCTGAGCGACATTGGTAAATTTACCAGGTTATACATTGTAATTGAAAATACACTGCTCTTGACATTACAATCTAATTGTAAATATCACAAAAGATTTTTTACAGTGTACTGTTCACAATTGAAAAATTTTTAATTGCAAATCTGTAAAACTGAATAAATTTCAATTGTTAATCTTTAAAATTAAATAATTTTCCATTTTTAAAATTGACGTATTTAAAAGAGCTTCCAAAATTGCATCACTTTCTATTTGACACCTTGAATATTTAAGAGTCTTCAATTTAAAATATTTAAAATTGAAGAATTTTTAATTTCAAATCGTTAAATTCGAAATTTTTTTAATAAATTTAGAATCTGAAATCATTTCGAAATTCCAGAATTTTAAATTGATACTCTTAAAAATGTCAATACTTTGAATAATAAATCTTTAGATATAAAGTATTTTTCATTTTGAAAATTTACAATTAATTATTGTACAAGTGTAAAGTTTTACAATAGAAAATTCTGTAAAGTTGATGATTTACGTTTGAAATTTCTTCAATTTGGAAGATTCAGAATTGAAAGTTTCACTTTTGATCATCAAAATTATCCAAATTTAAGAATATTTGATTTTGCATTCTTAAAATTAAAGTGTTTTCAATTCTCACAGTTCAAAGTGGTAGAAGTTGGGATTGTAAATCTTTAAAATTCTAGAGTTTTTTTAGATTTTTTTTTAATTTTGAACATTTACAATTTTAAAAAAACCAAGCTTAAAGTTTTATAATTCAAAATTCTGTAATTTTGATGCTCTTCATTCGATATTTCTTAAATTTGGAAGATTTAGAATTGAAATTTGTATTTTGTTTTTGAAAGTCATCAAATTTTCTATACTTAAATATACTGAATTCGAATTAAATTCTAGAACCTTGAGTTGCGAATCTTTAGCATTGAATAGTTTTGAATTATGAAAAGAAAAAATTAATGAAGTGTTAAGTTTTACAATTTAAAATGCTGTAATTTTGATGGGTTTCATTCGAAATTTGTTCTGTTTGGAAGATTTAGAATCGAAAACTTGACCTTTGATCTTCAAAAGAATCCAAAATCAAAATTTAAAATTTTTACTTCTACACCTTTAAGATTGAAGTGTTTTCTGTTTTGAAAATTTACAATTAAGTCTTCTTTTTAATTTTTGTTTAAGCTATGAACAATAAAAATTAAACAACTAATATTAAGTTTAAATTAACATTAAAACTAAATTTTAAAATTTATGAAAACTGATGTAGCTATTTTAATATTTATTTCAATTTACGATTACTAATTATATTTTATAATACTTTAAGTCTAGACATAAATATTTCAATTTGATAATTAGGCACTCAAAATGAGAGAAATGTGATAGGCTTGCTCAGCATGCTATTTTTGGTAGTTGATAATAATTAGAAACATAACACATGAAATATAAATAGACCATTTTTTATCAAGGTTCTACGAAATTTCAATTATTAGTTGAATAACATTTCAAACAATTTTTCTACGTATAAAAATTATTGAAAATTTCACAATATTTTAAGTTAAGAGTTCAAAGTATTGACCCAAAGGAGAAAAAATTCCAAAAAATTATCAATATAATAAAAACTTTCAATAGAGATTTGCCTTCAAAATAAGCCTCAAGACTTTGAAAGATGTTTATTATTTCGTGTGAAAGATTTTTATTTTACAAAAACAAATTTATTTTTAGCCTATGAGACGCACAATTTATTATAACTTCATGCTAGTCTCGACTAACAAATATAACCACCGTGTTAAAAAAAGTAACCAGTCTTTAAGTAAACACTGGAAGAGGGAATTCCAAGCAGTAACAGTTATTGGTGTACATTAAATTTCTGCCTTCCATACAACAATTGAAATATAAGTGCATATCTTTCAGAAGAATTGAATTGGAAGAGCCTCGGCGGCCTATGCGGTGGAAAAGGTTCCCTAAGTACTTAAAGCTGTTGCTCTTGGTGGTTCGGAACCCACCTTAAACTGTAGGTCCCCCTCCTACCACCAAGATAGTGTGGGAGGGGGGGGGGGTTGTAAAGGAATAGGGAAGAGATACAAGAAAAATGTAAACCCTTAGGGGACACATTAGAAGCTTCCATTCCATCATACTTATTAGTTGCAATTGAAAAATCAAGAACAGACATAAATTTATATTGGTCGTCTCGATTTTTTGTGCTGCTTTTTGAAGTTAATTCGCAAATATGGTAAAAGTAAAAAACTATGGTGATAAGTAAATTACAATAAAATGGATGGATAAGGTAAGAGAGAAAAGGAATAAGACAAGATAAGAACTTTTTTTTATATATGAGAATGAAGAGAAAACCTTAAAAGTTGATAAGGAATTCCGTAGGAGAAATATTGTCAAACTGAAAGTTCCTCTCAAAAAAGAAAAAAGTAAAACAGTCATCAGGAATTTCGAGGATTAATGACAGTCCACAAACGAACTTTGCGGTAGACTGCATGATACCAAAAGTTTGAGATTAAGTCTCTCCATACTGAGATGATATCTTTGATGCAAAAATGTCCAAAAGAATCTGCAATTAGAACCTATTCTATCCAAAGATCTCAAGATGTCTCATGACATTCTCCATAAATTCTGTTGAATATGATAATTAAGTTTGTGACCACTGACAGGTGAGTTCCATTAAAGTTATTGGCGGCCAATGGCATCTTTAATTACATTATTCGCCTGCGAAAGTAAGCCTGTCACTAAGCCTCAGCTTCGACATAGGAGCTGTAGCAGAAGAGAGCTCTTGCCGCGGAGGTAGACGCTTGTCAGTAGCGAGAAGCGATACGTCTTACTCCACCTCGGATTTGTGTGAATTCGCATTCGAGTCTGTGAATGCGTAAGCGCGTGTGGTAGCGTGTTCAAGTATAGCAATACAGACTCGTGTGTGCGGTCTTTTGAGGTTATTCATGAGAGGATTACCATGTGAAACGCCTAGTAGAGCTAGGTGCTAGGCTCTTCGACTTCTCTCTTTCTCTCTCCCATTCTTCGATTGACTTTCTCACTCTTTTCTCCTCCCAATACCATATATATTACTTTCTAAGCATCTCTCTCTTTCCTTTTATCATCCTCGTTTCCTATCTTTCTTGAACACGCATGTAAGTCCTTGCAGTCCTACTCTTCCTTCCTCTTGTCACGACTATCACGAAACTCTGAAGCGCTCTGGGAATTCAACTCGTTCGGTTACTGACACAATTTACAACCACTGCTTACTCTTCGTCTCTTTACCCGAATCGAAGGCGTTTAAAGACTGAGGTCGTTTAACAGTCAGTTAGAAATGGCCGAAGAATGTGAGCCTTAGAGATTTTGTATTGATAGATTGTCATAAATATAGCATTATTATACGAAGTCAAACTTCGGCAAAGTGCTATGCTGTTGGACAGTAGTTTATGGGAAAAAATTTGTTTCATTCGGATAAATATTTACCGAGGGGGAGAAGGTGCAAATTTTAGGATTTTCGTGGATATCGCCTATCTCGGCGGTTTTTAGCGATAAAAAGGGGTCCGCGAAGCTGGAAGTACCACTTTATCAGATTGATATGGGCTCTATGCAAGAATTCAGAGCTAATTCAGTCCTCATTTAGGCTACCAATCAAAAATGTTATGCCCTGTAATTTTTTTCAAAAATGGATAGTAGTGCTAGCTTCACAGCTTCACTATACGATGTATAAGATATATTAGGTCAGCCGTACTTTTTAATGAATATGAAAATGTAACCTTTAATACTGGGAACCCCTTTAAAAAAAATATTACAATAAACCTCATTCTTAGGTTTTTATATGGTTATGAAGGCTGAGTTGGCAACGCTAACCCGGGGTTTAAGAATAATTTTCTGGAATATGTGTTTATTCGAATTCTAAAACATACTCAACAAGTTTTTGGCAAGTTTTAGATGTAAAATATAATACGTCAGAAGCAACTTATTAATAATAATACCTCTCTGATAATACATATTACAGTCAAATATTTTTTTGCAACACCCACCTTGAATGTATAAGGACTTCCATACCTCTAAGAAATGTATCATAAAATTTGTTTTCGTGCTGGGGGGGGGGCAACCATCCCCCCATTTGTTTCCAAATCCGAAAAAAAAGGAAATTTACAATAATTTTTTTCTTTGAAATTTTTATTTTAACAGGTGCCGCCGGGCATTCAAAATTTCGCATGTAAAATAAATAGGAAAAAATCACTTTTTGGGAAAAGCCTTCTAGAAGACTTTCCAAAAAAGAATTCTATGCTTCAAGCACATGGGTTTGCCAGCAAGGAGAGCCAACTGCTTTGGTTGAAAAGTTATTTCCTTTTGGTTTAAAAGTCTACTATTATATTTTTTGTTCACAATTCATCTCGTTTGGCTACAAATTTTATTATTTGGTTAAAAATTTAATTGTTTTGTTGAAAATTCAACTATTTTGATTAAAGGCATATTTTTTCGGTCGAAAACTCAACTGTTTTGTTGAAAATGCAAGTATTATAGTAGAAGCTTCATCTTTTTTATTCAAATTACAACTGATTGGTTGAAAGTAAATATGTTTTGGTTGGAGATTCCATTATTTTTTTTTTAAATTCGTCTTCTTTGTTTGAATTGAACTGTTTTTTATTTAAGTTAAAATTTTTCTAGGATATAAGTTCAACTTCTTGGTTGAAATTGAATTACTCAAAGTTCATCTCATTGGTTGAAAATTTTAATATTTTCGAAAATAACATCTTTTTTTAAAATTAATGTTTTTATCGAAAAATCTAACTAATCCGTTTTCGGTTAAAAATCTATCCTTCATAAGTTGATAATTCAAGTATTTGGTAAAAATATATTTATTTTGATGAAAATTTCTTTTTTTGAGTGAAATATTATTATTCTTCTCTGTTGAAAAATGAACCTTTTGGTTACAAATTCAAGTATTTAGTTGAAAATTTATTTTTTTTGTAGAAAATTAATCTTCTTGGCTGAAAATTCATCTTTGTTAAAAATCCAGCTATTTCGTTAAAAGTTCTTTTTTAGACGAAAATTCAACTGTTTTGTGGAACCAACATTATTTTAGCACACAATTTTTAGATAGAAAGTTCAGCTTTTTTAGCAGAGAGCTCACCTATGTTGGTTCAAAATGAACTTTTTTGTTTAAAATACGACTTTCCGTGTCAAAAATTCAACTGTTTCTGTATGAAGTTTAATCTTTTTTTTTTATTATAAATTCGACCATTTGGTTGAAAATACAAATATTTAATTAAAATTTCAACTATTTTGTTGAAAAATTGTCTCTTTCGCTTGAAAGTTCAACTATTTGGTTTTAAATGCAACTTCTTGTTTCAAAATTAATGATTGTTGTTGAAAATAAACTTTTTTATTGAGAATTCATCTTTTTGGGCTTGAAATTCAATTCTTTTCTGAAACATTCGACATTTAAGCTGGAAATTTAGAAAATCTTTTATTCAAAATTCGTCTTTTAGTAGAAAAAACTTCTTTGGTTGAAAATTCAACTATTTTGATAAAAATGCAATATATTCCTACTTTAAATCCGAGGAATTTAATTCATTCTGGTGTCAAAGATATATATATTTTTTTTAAATGTACTTCCCTATGATTCCCCTGTTTTCGCGAAAAGTCGCCCTATTTCCCCTTTTCTGAGAGCATTCACACACTTACAGTGAAATCGCAAATATTCCTTTTTATTCGCATACTACATGATGTGCCCAGTTTACAAAAATGTTATAAGGTTTCAATATTTTAAGTTTTTCTAGCACAAAATCTCATTTTATAAGGCCGAGTCTAAACATCCGGACAGTCCGTACGTTTATCTAAGTTTATCACACGATCGAGTCTAAGCGTACGGACCTGGCTAGGGGAAGGGGAAGCTGGAAAAGCGAAGGGCACGTGGCTTGTGTCCCGACGTATAGACACTACCTTCTTATAAAACTCAAACAAAACAAAAATAATGTTTAAAAGCTTTGCAAAATATCCTAAATTTTTTTGAGTATAAAGAAATTTTCTCGAGCTCAAAATGTACTTTAAAATCTTGAAACACTCCAATATTTCTAGTTTTTTCAGGAGAAAATCCAATTTTTCTAAAGCCCGAATGAACAAAGTAATTTTCAAAAGATTTTCAAACTATCCTTAAATTTGTTTGAGCACGTATATACGTTATCGCACTCAAAACTTACGTAAAAACGGAATATTTGACCAATTAGAAAGGCCAGACTTTGAATATATTGCTGAAGTCTTTTTAATTTTTCTTTTAGGTAAAGTCTGAGTGCGATCTAATTTTAGGATAGTTTGCAAAGATTTTACAAATTATTTTTGTCTTTTCACGTTTATAAAAATGATATTTCGTCCTATAAAAACTGAAAATATTTCAATCTCACAAAAGTCTCAAAAATCGGCCTATTGTCTAGATTACGAAAAAAATTACTATTGGCGATTTCTGCACAACTCTGAGAATTAAGAATTATTATTTAACCTGCATTAAATGCAAGGACTGGCCATTTCAATTGATTAAATCTTCTAAATTGTTGTCAGGTACATTTTGAGTGCGAGAAAGTTTATATATGCTCAAAAAATTGTTAGGATAGTTTTCCAAGCTTTTCAAAATTATTTTAATTTTTTGATGTTTATAAAAATTAGATTTTCTTTCTAGAATAACTGAAAATATTAAAATCTCACAAAATTGATTAAAATTAAGCATATTATGTAGTGTAAAAAAAAGTAATATTATGAATTCTTTGAACTTATTTTTTGCTCTGTGGAATCTTAGGATATTTGTATTTGTAATTATTTCAAAAAGTACCTAGGGCTTATTATTGAATTATTGATTATATAATATATATATATATATATATATTAATTATATATATATATATATATATATATATATATATATATATATATATATACATATACAGTATATTGGAAGCTGCTCCGCCAGAATGCGCCACATGCTGTGAAAAAATAAATACTGCCATATGAGGGCTCAATTTCAATAGTATTTTCCATAATTCAAATTTGACTGGCACAAATATTCAGAGGAAATCGGAGAAAACTCGAGATTGGAGGTAGAGGAGACTTCTGAAGACTTCTCATTCGATGCACATGGAGTCGAGGATCCTTAGATTTTTCCTGGACGAAGCGTAGATGCTTTGAGGGTCGATGGGGTGATAGTGGGGGGGGGGGGGGGTTGAAGAGTCCAGAAAGCTTCCTAACGATGCAAGTCAGAAAAAGGGGGGTAGACCTGACGACGAGCATGTTCCAAAGTCCCGAGAGAGCGTCCCGTTTGAAATACAGGACATAATGGTGTCGACTGTGCGGTGTGGACGAACCAAGCGCATCTGGCAAGCTGCCCGGACATACAGGACCCTTTCGTGACGAGCTTGTTAAATTTATCGAAAGCGTCAAATTAGGAGAGAACCAGACCCGCCCCTAGCGCCCTCTCACACTTTCTTCTCTTCACGTCTTTCTACTTCTGCCTTTCTACCCCCCCCCCCACAACCACCCTATCACAAATGGTATCCCGGTCTCTCCAGGCTTCTGTCGACCCCAAGTTTTCTCACTCCTTCTATCCTTCGTTATTCTCTCCCCACTTTACCCCGGCACCTTTTACCCCGAAGATTTTTGAATTTATCGCTCAGTTCATAGCGACAGGAACTCAACGAGGCGTGTGCCTTCGCGATTCCATTCTTCTGTGTGATAATTGACGTTTATTGAGACCTCCGAGCGGAAGTCATATTCATGTAGGGTGGGGCACGCTAGTGTTGACTTGCAATATCGCAGGTTATGTGAGTTGAATGCTGATGTCTTGGAAAAACTGGATGATGTGCAACAGGAAAAAATTTTCTGTGGGTTTCCAAAAATTACTTTTTTATGAAATTGTGAATTTCTTAATCAGCACAGAGGTCTTGAACAATTTAGAAATTTGTTTTTAAAATGCTAAATTCAAAATTGTTGAGGTTAATATCCTTGAGTGGAAAAAGATGTAGAATGGCTTGTTACTTCCGGTGCGGTGACATTCGCAACTTTATTCGCGATGTCACGATCATCCATGGCTATGTAACTGCGTGTGCCTGCGTAAGATCCAGATCGTTTGGATCGGTCGTTTCGAATAATAAAGGAAACATTTAAAATTATGCTTGCGAGTTACCTATAACACGCAAGAAAATTGCTCACTAAAAGGTTCTTAAGTAATGGAAAGATCGATTCAATGAGTAAATTATCCCTTTTATCATTGAAACTTGATTAAATAGCCTTAAAAGGCTTTACTGGTTCTGTTAAATTATAGTTATGGAACCTTAAATTTAAAGTGCCAAATTTTAATTATTATTCTTATTATACCATCAAGCCAAATCCCTTTCGGGTAAGCGGAACTCGCTCGGTTCTAGCCTCGTTATACTACCGGGATCAAAGAATTTATATGGGAAGAGTGAGAAACAGAAGGGTAGGAAAAAATGTAAATTTTAAATCAATCTAGAATTCTTGTGCTGCTTATCCAAAGAACATATATGTCCCACAGCACCGCTCCGGCACAGGTCACTGATCAATGCCATCATAGAAAGAGCAGAAGTGGATTTTTCTTGCGGGTAACTTTAACGTTAGATGCAGTGGAATTTTTTCGCATCGAAACAAAACAAGATTATATATAGTTGACATTGTAAACATTTCCCATGTAATGGGTAAATCTTGAAAAGTTAAGGTAATTTTTGTTGCAGGTAAAAATTACTCTGAAGTCGCTGTAAAGATTACATTTTTTCTGTGATAGTAAGATCCATACTCTTTACTCCAATCACATCCACTAAGCTGACACACTTCATCAAATATTTCTTATAAACTATTTTTCTTCAGAGTGTCCTGTCATGAGATACAACTTTAACTTCCTTCACATCCATATATCTTTTAATGCAAGCTCTTGCGTTTTTATCGCCATAGAGTGTCATTCACACATTCCCACCATTCTTTCCTCGGCCTGCTTCTGGGTACACTATCAATCACTTTACCTAAATACACGGAAAATTAGAACGCCATTCCCTAGATTTGTAGACTTTATAAATATTTCTAAGGCCAGCCGGAAAGTCCTACAGGAATAATTTAAACTCACTGTATAAAATTCTGATGCCAGTTATAAGCAAGATTGACATACCGTATCTCTTCGTGTATCGTGAAGAAATTATTTGTAGATACATGATTAGTGTTTTACCTACTAGGAGTAACTTCATGCTGTCGTACCCTTATTTTTTTAACACCAACCGTCTATCAATCCCCAGTCTGTTTTAGCCTAAGTAAATGCTTGACCGTTCTTTTAAAAAATCCTGACTGTTTATGTTATATGAAATGTTGAGTAAACGGTGAAACGTGTATTGG